>CM026402.1:77311516-77362861 GCA_014843695.1 Archivesica marissinica | reverse complement strand
ACGTCAAATACTGTATCTAGATGTCGTAGTACGTCAAATACTACATATAAAATGTCAAGGTAAGTCAAATACTGTATCTAGATGTCATGGTAAATCAATTACTGTATCGATATGTCGTGGTACGTCATATACAACATATATAATGTCATTGTACGTCAAATACAGTATCTAGATGTCATGGTAAGTCAAATACTGTATCTAGATGTCATGGTAAGTCAAATACGGTATCTAGATGTCGTGGTACGTCAAATACTACATATATAATGACAAGGTAAGTCAAATACTGTATCTAGATGTCATGATAAGTCAATTACTGTATCGTTATGTCTTTGTACGTCAAATACTACATATATAATGTCATAGTAAGTCAAATACTACATATATATGTCATTGTAAGTCAAATACTACATATATAATGTCATGGTAAGTCAAATACTGTATCTAGATGTCATGGTAAGTCAAATACTGTATCTATATGTCATGGTAATTCAAATACTATATATAATGTCATGGTAAGTCCAAATACTATATATAATGTCAAGGTAAGTCAAATAAAACAACCAAAACAAAAAAACAATATGTATCTAGATGTCATGTTAAGTCAAATACTGTATATAGATGTCATGGTAAGTCGATTACTGTATCTAGCTGACATGGTACGTCAAATACTGTATCTAGATGTCATAGTAAGTCAATTACTGTATCTAGATGTCGTGGTATGTCAAATACTACATATATAATGTCAAGGTAAGTCAAATACTGTATCTAGATGTCATGGTAAGTCAAATACTGTATCTAGATGGCATGGTACGTCAAATACTGTATCTAGATGACATGGTAAGTCAAATACTACATATATAATGTCATGGTAAGTCAAATACTGTATCTAGATGTCGTGGTACGTCAAATAGTACATATAATATCATGGTAAGTCAAATACTACATATATAATGTCATGGTAAGTCAAATACTGTATCTAGATGTCGTGGTAAGTGAATTACTACATATATAATGTCATGGTAAGTCAAATACTGTATCTAGATGTCGTGGTTAATCAAATACTACATATATAATGTCATGGTAAGTCAAATACTACATATATAATGTCATGGTAAGTCAAATACTGTATCTAAGTGTCATGGTAAGTCAAATACTGTATCTAAATGTCGTGGTACGTCAAATACTGTATCTAGATGTCGTGGTACGTCAAATAGTACATATATAATGATCAGGGTAAGTCAAATACTACATATATAATGTAATAGTACGTCAAATTCTGTATCTAGATGTCATGGTAAGTCAAATACTGTATCTAGATGTCGTGGTACGTCAAAAAGTACATATATAATGTCATGGTAAGTCATATACTACATATATAATGTCATGGTAAGTCAAATAGTACTCTAAATGTCGTGGTAAGTCAAATACTACATATATAATGTCATGGTAAGTCAAATACTGTATCTAGATGTCGTGGTAAATCAAATACTACATATATAATGTCATGGTAAGTCAAATACTACATATATAATGTCATGGTAAGTCAAATACTGTATCTAGATGTCGTGGTAAGTCAAATACTACATATATAATGTCAAGGTAAGTCAAGTACTGTATCTAGATGTCATGTTAGTCAAATACTACATATATAGTGTCATAGTACGTCAAATACTGTATCTAGATGCCATGGTAAGTCAAATACTGTATCTAGATGTCGTGGTACGTCAAATACTGTATCTAGATGTCATGGTAAGTCAAATACGTATCTAGATGTCATGGTAAGTCAAATACTGTATCTAGATGTCGTGGTACGTCAAATAGTACATATATAATGTCATGGTAAGTCAAATACTACACATATAATGTCATGGTACGTCAAATTCTGTATCTATATGACATGATAAGTCAAATACTGTATCTAGATGTCGTGGTAAGTCAACTACTGTATCTAGATGTCGTGGTACGTCAAATAGTACATATATAATGTCATGGTAAGTCAAATACTACATATATAATGTCATGGTAAGTCAAATACTGTATCTAGATGTCATGTTAGTCAAATACTACATATATATTTCATAGTACGTCAAATACTGTATCTAGATGCCATGGTAAGTCAAATACTATATCTAGATGTCGTGGTACGTTAAATAGTACATACATAATGTCGTGGTAAGTCAAATACTACATATATAATGTCATGGTAACTCAAATACTGTATTTAGATGTCATAGTAAGTCAAATACTGTATCTAGATGTCAGGGTACGTCAAATACTGTATCTAGATGTCATGGTAAGTCAAATACTGTATCTAGTTTTCGTGCTACGTCAAATATGTATCTAGATGTCGTGGTAATTCAAATACTGTGTCTAGATGTCATGGTACGTCAAATACTACATATATAATGTCATGGTAAGTCAAATAGTACATATATAAAGTCATGGTAAGTCAAATACTGTATCTAGATGTCATGGTAAGTCCAATACTGTATCTATATGTCATGGTAAGTCAAATACTGTATCTATATGTCGTGGTAAGTCAACTTCTGTATCTAGATGTCGTGGTACATCAAATACTGTATCTAGATGTCGTAGTACGTCAAATAGTACATATATAATTTCATGGTAAGTCAATTACTGTATCTAGATGTCGTGGTAAGTCAAATACTGTATCTAGATGTCAGCGTACGTCAAATACTGTATCTAGATGTCATGGTAAGTCAAATACTGTATCTAGTTGTCGTGCTACGTCAAATACTGTATATAGATGTCGTGGTACGTCAAATAGTACATATATAATGTAATGGTAAGTCAAATACTACATATAAAATGTCATGGTAAGTCAAATACTGTATCTATATGTCATGGTACGTCAAATACTGTATCTAGATGTCATGGTTCGTCAAATAGTACATACATATTGTCATGGTAAGTCAAATACTACATATGTAATGTCATGGTAACTCAAATACTGTATCTAAATGTCGTGGTACGTCAAATACTGTATCTAGATGTCGTGGTACGTCAAATAGTACATATATAATGTCATGGTTAGTCAAATACTGTATCTAGATGTCGTGGTAAGTCAACTAGTGTATCTAGATGTCGTTGTACGTCAAATAGTACATATTTAATGTTCAGGGTAAGTCAAATACTACATATATAATGTAATGGTACGTCAAATTCTGTATCTAGATGTCATGTTAAGTCAAATACTGTATCTAGATGTCGTGGTACGTCAAATAGTACATATATAATGTCATGGTAAGTCAAATACTACATATATAATGTCAAGGTAAGTCAAATACTGTATCCAGATGTCGTGGTAAGACAAATACTACATATATAATGTCATGGTAAGTCAAATACTGTATCTAGATGTCGTGGTAAGTCAAATACTACATATATAATGTCAGGGTAAGTCAAATACTGTATCTAGATGTCATGGTTCGTCAAATACTGTATCTAGATGTCATGGTAAGTCAAATATTGCATCTATATCTCATGGTACGTCAAATACTACATATATAATGTCAAGGTAAGTCAAGTACCGTATCTAGATGTCATGGTAAGTCAAATACTGTATCTAGATGTCGTGGTACGCCAAATACTGTATCTAGATGTCATGGTAAGTCAAATAATGTATCTAGATGTCGTGGTAAGTCAACTACTGTATCTAGATGTCGTGGTACGTCAAATAGTACATATATAATGCCATGGTAAGTCAAATTCTACATATATAATGTCATGGTAAGTCAAATACTGTATCTAGATGTCATAGTAAGTCAAATACTGTATCTAGATGTCATGGTACGTCAAATACTATATCTAGATGTCGAGGTACGTCAAATAGTACATACATAATGTCGTGGTAAGTCAAATACTACATATATAATGTCATGGTAACTCAAATACTGTATTTAGATGTCATAGTAAGTCAAATACTGTATCTAGATGTCAGGGTACGTCAAATACTGTATCTAGATGTCATGGTAAGTCAAATACTGTATCTAGTTGTCGTGCTACCTCAACTACTGTATCTAGATATCGTGGTAAGTCAAATACTGTGTCTAGATATCGTGGTTCGTCAAATAGTACATATAAAATGTCATGGTAAGTCAAATACTGTATCTAGATGTCATGGTAAGTCAAATACTGTATCTATATGTCATGGTAAGTCAAATACTGTATCTAGATGTCGTGGTACTCAAATACGTATATAATGTCATGGTAAGTCAAATACTACATATATAATGTCATGGTAAGTCAAATACTGTATCTAGATGTCATGGTAAGTCAAATACTGTATCTAGATGTCATCGTACGTCAAATACTGTATCTAATGTCATGGTAAGTCAAATACTGTATCTAATGTCGTGCTAAGTCAAATACTGTATATAGATGTCATGGTAAGTCAAATACTATATATAATGTAATGGTAAGTCAAATACTACATATAAAATGTCATGGTAAGTCAAATACTGTATCTAGATGTCATGGTTCGTCAAATACTGTATCTAGATGTCATGATAAGTCAAATATTGCATCTAGATGTCGTGGTAGGTCAAATACTACATATATAATGTTTAGGTAAGTCAAGTACTGTATCTAGATGTCATGTTAGTCAAATACTACATATATAGTGTCATGGTACGTCAAATACTGTATCTATATGTCGTGGTAAGTCAACTACTGTATCTAGATGTCGTGGTACGTCAAATTGTACATATATAATGATCAGGGTAAGTCAAATACTACATATATAATGTAATGGTACGTCAAATTCTGTATCTAGATGTCATGTTAAGTCAAATACTGTATCTAGATGTCGTGGTACGTCAAATAGTACATATATAAGTCATGGTAAGTCAAATACTACATATATAATGTCATGGTAAGTCAAATACTTTATCCAGATGTCGTGGTAAGTCAAATACTACATATATAATGTCATGGTAAGTCAAATACTGTATCTAGATGTCGTGGTAAGTCAAATACTACATATATAATGTCATGGTTCGTCAAATACTGTATCTAGATGTCATGGTTCGTCAAATACTGTATCTAGATGTCATGGTAAGTCAAATATTGCATCTAGATGTCGTGGTAGGTCAAATACTACATATATAATGTCAAGGTAAGTCAAGTACTGTATCTAGATGTCATTTCAGTCAAATACTACATATATAGTGTCATGGTACGTCAAATACTGTATCTAGATGCCATGGTAAGTCAAATACTGTATCTAGATGTCGTCGTACGTCAAATTCTGTATCTAGGTGTCATGGTAATTCAAATACGTATCTAGATGTCATGGTAAGTCAAATACTGTATCAAGATGTCATGGTAAGTCAAATACTGTATCTATATGTCGTGGTAAGTCAAATACTGTATCTAGATGTCGTGGTACGTCAAATTGTACATATATAATGATCAGGGTAAGTCAAATACTACATATATAATGTAATTGTACGTCAAATTCTGTATTTAGATGTCATGTTAAGTCAAATACTGTATCTAGATGTCGTGGTACGTCAAATAGTACATACATAATGTCATGGTAAGTCAAATACTACATATATAATGTCATGGTAAGTCAAATACTGTATCCAGATGTCGTGGTAAGTCAAATACTACATATATAATGTCGTGGTAAGTCAAATACTGTATCTAGATGTCGTGGTAAGTCAAATACTACATATATAATGTCATGGTAAGTCAAATACTGTATCTAGATGTCATGGTTCGTCAAATACTGTATCTAGATGTCATGGTAAGTCAAATATTGCATCTAGATGTCGTGGTAGGTCAAATACTACATATATAATGTCAAGGTAAGTCAAGTACTGTATCTAGATGTCATTTCAGTCAAATACTACATATATAGTGTCATGGTACGTCAAATACTGTATCTAGATGCCATGGTAAGTCAAATACTGTATCTAGATGTCGTCGTACGTCAAATTCTGTATCTAGGTGTCATGGTAATTCAAATACGTATCTAGATGTCATGGTAAGTCAAATACTGTATCAAGATGTCATGGTAAGTCAAATACTGTATCTATATGTCATGGTAAGTCAAATACTGTATCTATATGTCGTGGTAAGTCAAATACTGTATCTAGATGTCGTGGTACGTCAAATTGTACATATATAATGATCAGGGTAAGTCAAATACTACATATATAATGTAATTGTACGTCAAATTCTGTATTTAGATGTCATGTTAAGTCAAATACTGTATCTAGATGTCGTGGTACGTCAAATAGTACATATATAATGTCATGGTAAGTCAAATACTACATATATAATGTCATGGTAAGTCAAATACTGTATCCAGATGTCGTGGTAAGTCAAATACTACATATATAATGTCGTGGTAAGTCAAATACTGTATCTAGATGTCGTGGTAAGTCAAATACTACATATATAATGTCATGGTAAGTCAAATACTGTATCTAGATGTCATGGTTCGTCAAATACTGTATCTAGATGTCATGGTAAGTCAAATATTGCATCTAGATGTCGTGGTACGTCAAATACTACATATATAATGTCAAGGTAAGTCAAGTACTGTATCTAGATGTCATGTTAGTCAAATACTACATATATAGTGTCATAGTACGTCAAATACTGTATCTAGATGCCATGGTAAGTCAAATACGTATCTAGATGTCATGGTAAGTCAAATACTGTATCTAGATGTCGTGGTACGTCAAATAGTACATATATAATGTCATGGTAAGTCAAATACTACACATATAATGTCATGGTACGTCAAATTCTGTATCTATATGACATGATAAGTCAAATACTGTATCTAGATGTCGTGGTAAGTCAACTACTGTATCTAGATGTCGTGGTACGTCAAATAGTACATATATAATGTCATGGTAAGTCAAATACTACATATATAATGTCATGGTAAGTCAAGTACTGTATCTAGATGTCATGTTAGTCAAATACTACATATATATTGTCATAGTACGTCAAATACTGTATCTAGATGCCATGGTAAGTCAAATACTATATCTAGATGTCGTGGTACGTTAAATAGTACATACATAATGTCGTGGTAAGTCAAATACTACATATATAATGTCATGGTAACTCAAATACTGTATTTAGATGTCATAGTAAGTCAAATACTGTATCTAGATGTCAGGGTACGTCAAATACTGTATCTAGATGTCATGGTAAGTCAAATACTGTATCTAGTTTTCGTGCTACGTCAAATATGTATCTAGATGTCGTGGTAAGTCAAATACTGTGTCTAGATGTCATGGTACGTCAAATACTACATATATAATGTCATGGTAAGTCAAATAGTACATATATAAAGTCATGGTAAGTCAAATACTGTATCTATATGTCATGGTAAGTCAAATACTGTATCTATATGTCATGGTAAGTCAAATACTGTATCTATATGTCGTGGTAAGTCAACTACTGTATCTAGATGTCGTGGTACATCAAATACTGTATCTAGATGTCGTAGTACGTCAAATAGTACATATATAATTTCATGGTAAGTCAATTACTGTATCTAGATGTCGTGGTAAGTCAAATACTGTATCTAGATGTCAGCGTACGTCAAATACTGTATCTAGATGTCATGGTAAGTCAAATACTGTATCTAATTGTCGTGCTACGTCAAATACTGTATATAGATGTCGTGGTACGTCAAATAGTACATATATAATGTAATGGTAAGTCAAATACTACATATAAAATGTCATGGTAAGTCAAATACTGTATCTATATGTCATGGTAAGTCAAATACTGTATCTAGATGTCGTGGTACGTCAAATAGTACATTATATAATGTCTTGTTAAGTCAAATACTGTATCTAGATGTCATGGTAAGTCAATTACTGTATCTAGCTGACATGGTACGTCAAATACCGTATCTAGATGTCATGGTAAGTCAAATAATGTATCCAGATGTCATGGTACGTCAAATACTGTATCTAGATGTCGTGGTACCTCAAATACGGTATCTAGATGGCATGGTACGTCACATACTGTATCTAGATATCATGGTATGTCAACAATTGTATCCAGATGTCATGGTATGTCAAATACTGTATCTAGTTGTCGTGCTACGTCAAATACTGTATATAGATGTCGTGCTACGTCAAATAGTACATATATAATGTAATGGTAAATCAAATACTACATATAAAATGTCATGGTAAGTCAAATACTGTATCTATATGTCATGGTAAGTCAAATACTGTATCTAGATGTCGTGGTACGTCAAATAGTACATTATATAATGTCATGTTAAGTCAAATACTGTATCTAGATGTCATGGTAAGTCAATTACTGTATCTAGCTGACATGGTACGTCAAATACCGTATCTAGATGTCATGGTAAGTCAAATAATGTATCCAGATGTCATGGTACGTCAAATACTGTATCTAGATGTCGTGGTACATCAAATACCGTATCTAGATGGCATGGTACGTCACATACTGTATCTAGATATCATGGTATGTCAACAATTGTATCCAGATGTCATGGTATGTCAAATAATGTATCTAGATGTCATAGTACGTCAAATACTACATATATAATGTCATGGTAAGTCAAATACTACATATATAATGTCATGGTAAGTCAAATACTGTATCTAGATGTCGTGGTACGTCAAATAGTACATATATAATGTCATGGTAAGTCAAATACTACATATATAATGTCATAGTAAGTCAAATACTGTATCTAGATGTCGTGGTACGTCAAATACTACATATATAATGTCAAGGTAAATCAAATACTGTATCTAGATGTCATGCTAAGTCAAATACTGTATCTAGATGTCATGGTAAGTCGATTACTGTATCTAGCTGACATGGTACGTCAAATACTGTATCTAGATGTCATAGTAAGTCAATTACTGTATCTAGATGTTGTCGTACGCCAAATACTACATATATAATGTCAAGGTAAGTCAAATACTGTATCTAGATGTCATGGTAAGTCAAATAATATATCCAGATGTCATGGTACGTCAAATAATGTATCTAGATGTCATGGTACGTCAAACAATGTATCTAGATGTCATAGTAAGTCAAATACTGTATCTAGATGTCGTGGTACGTCAAATAGTACATATATAATGTCAAGGTAAGTCAAATACTGTATCTAGATGTCATGGTACGTCAAACACTGTATATAGATGTCATGGTACGTCAAATACTGTATCTAGCTGACATGGTACGTCAAATACTGTATCCAGATGTCATGGTACGTCAAATAATGTATCTAGATGTCATGGTAAGTCAAATACTACATATATAATGTCAAGGTAAGTCAAATACTGTATCTAGATGTCATGGTAAGTCAAATAATGTATCCAGATGTCATGGTACGTCAAATACTGTATCTAGATGTCGTGGTACCTCAAATACCGTATCTAGATGGCATGGTATGTCACATACTGTATCTAGATATCATGGTATGTCAACAATTGTATCCAGATGTCATGGTATGTCAAATACTGTATCTAGTTGTCGTGCTACGTCAAATACTGTATATAGATGTCGTGGTACGTCAAATAGTACATATATAATGTAATGGTAAATCAAATACTACATATAAAATGTCATGGTAAGTCAAATACTGTATCTATATGTCATGGTAAGTCAAATACTGTATCTAGATGTCGTGGTACGTCAAATAGTACATTATATAATGTCATGTTAAGTCAAATACTGTATCTAGATGTCATGGTAAGTCAATTACTGTATCTAGCTGACATGGTACGTCAAATACCGTATCTAGATGTCATGGTAAGTCAAATAATGTATCCAGATGTCATGGTACGTCAAATACTGTATCTAGATATCGTGGTACCTCAAATACCGTATCTAGATGGCATGGTACGTCACATACTGTATCTAGATATCATGGTATGTCAACAATTGTATCCAGATGTCATGGTATGTCAAATAATGTATCTAGATGTCATAGTACGTCAAATACTACATATATAATGTCATGGTAAGTCAAATACTACATATATAATGTCATGGTAAGTCAAATACTGTATCTAGATGTCGTGGTACGTCAAATAGTACATATATAATGTCATGGTAAGTCAAATACTACATATATAATGTCATAGTAAGTCAAATACTGTATCTAGATGTCGTGGTACGTCAAATACTACATATATAATGTCAAGGTAAATCAAATACTGTATCTAGATGTCATGTTAAGTCAAATACTGTATCTAGATGTCATGGTAAGTCGATTACTGTATCTAGCTGACATGGTACGTCAAATACTGTATCTAGATGTCATAGTAAGTCAATTACTGTATCTAGATGTTGTCGTACGCCAAATACTACATATATAATGTCAAGGTAAGTCAAATACTGTATCTAGATGTCATGGTACGTCAAACACTGTATATAGATGTCATGGTACGTCAAATACTGTATCAAGATGTCGTGGTACGTCAAATAGACATATATAATGTCATGGTAAGTCAAATACTACATAAATAATGTCATGGTAAGTCAAATACTGTATCTAGATGTCATAGTAAGTCAAATACTATATCTAGATGTCATGGTACGTCAAATACTGTATCTAGATGTCATAGTAAGTCAAATACTGTATCTAGATATCGTGGTACGTCAAATACTACATATATAATGACAAGGTAAATCAAATACTGTATCTAGATGTCATGTTAAGTCAAATACTGTATCTAGATGTCATGGTAAGTCAATTACTGTATCTAGCTGACATGGTACGTCAAATACTGTATCTAGATGTCATGATAATTCAATTACTGTATCTAGCTGACATGGTACGTCAAATACTGTATCTAGATGTCATGGTAAGTCAAATAATGTATCCAGATGTCATGGTACGTCAAATACTGTATCTAGATGTCGTGTTACCTCAAATACTGTATCTAGATGGCATGGTACGTCACATACTGTATCTAGATGTCATGGTAAGTCAACTATTGTATCCAGATGTAATGGTATGTCAAATAATGTATCTAGATGTCATAGTACGTCAAATACTACATATATAATGTCATGGTAAGTCAAATACTACATATATAATGTCATGGTAAGTCAAATACTGTATCTAGATGTCATGGTAAGTCAAATACTGTATCTAGATGTCGTGGTACGTCAAATAGTACATATATAATGTCATGGTAAGTCCAATACTACATATATAATGTCAAGGTAAGTCAAATACTGTATCTAGATGTCATGTTAAGTCAAATACTGTATCTAGATGTCATGGTAAGTCGATTACTGTATCTAGCTGACATGGTACGTCAAATACTGTATCTAGATGTCATAGTAAGTCAATTACTGTATCTAGATGTCGTGGTATGTCAAATACTACATATATAATGTCAAGGTAAGTCAAATACTGTATCTAGATGTCATGGTAAGTCAAATACTGTATCTAGATGGCATGGTACGTCAAATACTGTATCTAGATGACATGGTAAGTCAAATACTACATATATAATGTCATGGTAAGTCAAATACTGTATCTAGATGTCGTGGTACGTCAAATAGTACATATAATATCATGGTAAGTCAAATACTACATATATAATGTCATGGTAAGTCAAATACTGTATCTAGATGTCGTGGTAAGTGAATTACTACATATATAATGTCATGGTAAGTCAAATACTGTATCTAGATGTCGTGGTAAGTCAAATACTACATATATAATGTCATGGTAAGTCAAATACTGTATCTAAATGTCATGGTAAGTCAAATACTGTATCTAGATGTCATGGTACGTCAAATACTGTATCTAGATGTCATGGTAAGTCAAATACTGTATCTAGATGTCATGGTAAGTCAAATACTGTATCTAGATGTCGTGGTACGTCAAAAAGTACATATATAATGTCATGGTAAGTCATATACTACATATATAATGTCATGGTAAGTCAAATACTGTATCTAGATGTCATGGTAAGTCAAATACTACATATATAATGTCATGGTAAGTCAAATACTGTATCTAGATGTCGTGGTAAATCAAATACTACATATATAATGTCATGGTAAGTCAAATACTACATATATAATATCATGGTAAGTCAAATACTGTATTTAGATGTCGTGGTAAGTCAAATACTACATATATAATGTCATGGTAAGTCAAATACTGTATCTAGATGTCATGGTAAATCAAATACTACATATATAATGTCATGGTAAGTCAAATACTGTATCTAGATGTCGTGGTACGTCAAATAGTACATAAATAATGTCATGGTAAGTCAAATACTACATATATAATGTCATGGTAAGTCAAATACTGTATCTAGATGTCGTGCTAAGTCAAATACTACATATATAATGTCATGGTAAGTCAAATACTGTATCTAGATGTCGTGGTAAATCAAATACTACATATATAATGTCATGGTAAGTCAAATATTACATATATAATGTCATGGTAAGTCAAATACTGTATCTAGATGTCATGGTAAGTCAAATACTACATATATAATGTCATGGTAAGTCAAATACTGTATCTAGATGTCATGGTAAGTCAAATACTGTATCTATATGTCGTGGTACGTCAAATAGTACATATATAATGTCATGGTAAGTCAAATACTACATATATAATGTCATGGTAAGTCAAATACTGTATTTAGATGTCATGGTACGTCAAATTCTGTATCTAGATGTCATAGTAAGTCAAATACTGTATCTAGATGTCGCGGTACGTCAAATACTACATATATAATGTCAAGGTAAATCAAATACTGTATCTAGATGTCATGTTAAGTCAAAAACTGTATCTAGATGTCATGGTAAGTCAATTACTGTATCTACCTGATATGGTACGTCAAATACTGTATCTAGATGTCATAGTAAGTCAATTACTGTATCTAGATGTCGTGGTACGTCAAATACTACATATATAATGTAATGGTAAGTCAAATACCGTATCTAGATGTCATGGTAGGTCAAATAATGTATCCAGATGTCATGGTACGTCAAATAATGTATCTAGATGTCATAGTACGTCAAACAATGTATCTAGATGTCATAGTAAGTCAAATACTGTATCTAGATGTCGTGGTACGTCAAATAGTACATATATAATGTCAAGGTAAGTCAAATACTGTATCTAGATGTCATGGTACGTCAAACACTGTATATATATGTCATGGTACGTCAAATAGTACATATATAATGTCATGGTACGTCAAATACTGTTTCTAGATGTCGTGGTACGTCAAATAGTACATATATAATGTCATGGTACGTCAAATACTGTATCTAGATGTCGTGGTTCGTCAAATACTTTATCTAGATGGCAGAGTACGTCAAATACTGTATCTAGATGTCATGGTAAGTCAACTACTGTATCCAGATGTCATGATACGTCAAATAATGTATCTAGATGTCATGGTACGTCAAATAGTACATTTATAATGTCATGGTAAGTCAAATGCTACATATATAATGTCATGGTAAGTCAAATACTGTATCTAGATGTCATGGTAAGTCAAATACTGTATCTAAATGTCGTGGTACGTCAAATACTGTATCTAGATGTCGTGGTACGTCAAATAGTACATATATAATGTCATGGTAAGTCAAATACTGTATCTAGATGTCGTGGTACGTCAAATAGTACATATATAATGATCAGGGTAAGTCAAATACTACATATATAATGTAATGGTACGTCAAATTCTGTATCTAGATGTCATGGTAAGTAAAATACTGTATCTAGATGTCGTGGTACGTCAAATAGTACATATATAATGTCATTGTAAGTCAAATACTACATATATAATGTCATGGTAAGTCAAATACTGTATCTAGATGTAGGGGTAAATCAAATACTACATATATAATGTCATGGTAAGTCATATACTGTATCTAGATGTCATGGTTCGTCAACTACTGTATCTAGATGTCATGGTAAGTCAAATACTGTATCTAGATGTCGTCATACGTCAAATACTGTACATAGATGACATGGTAAGTCAAATACGTAACTAGATGTCATGATAAGTCAAATACTGTATCTAGATGTCGTGGTACGTCAAATAGTACATATATAATGTCATGGTAAGTCAAATACTACACATATAATGTCATGGTAAGTCAAATTCTGTATCTATATGTCATGTTAAGTCAAATACTGTATCTAGATGTCATGGTAAGTCAACTACTGTATCTAGATGTCGTGGTACGTCAAATAGTACATATATAATGTCATGGTAAGTCAAATACTACATATATAATGTCATGGTAAGTCAAATACTATATCCAGATGTCATGGTAAGTCAAATACTGTATCTAGATGTCATGGTACGTCAAATACTGTATCTAGATGTCGTGGTACGTCAAATAGTACATACATAATGTCGTGGTAAATCAAATACCTCATATATAATGACATGGTAACTCAAATACTGTATTTAGATGTCATAGTAAGTCAAATACTGAATCTAGATGTCAGGGTACGTCAAATACTGTATCTAGATGACATGGTAAGTCAAATACTGTATCTAGTTGTCGTGCTACGTCAAATACTGTATTTAGATGTCGTGGTAATTCTAATACTGTATCTAGATGTCGTAGTACGTCAAATGGTACATATATAATGTCATGGTAAGTCAAATAATACATATATAATGTCATGGTAAGTCAAGTACTGTATCTACATGTCATGGTAAGTCAAATACTGTATCTATATGTCATGATAAGTCAAATACTGTATCTAGATGTCGTGGTAAGTCAGCTACTGTATCTAGATATCGTGGTACGTCAAATAGTACATATATAATGTCATGGTAAGTCAAATACTACATATATTGTCATGATAAGTCAAATACTGTATCTAGATGTCATGGTAAGTCAAATATTGTATCTAGATGTCATGGTACGTCAAATACAGTATTTAGATGTGGTGGTACGTCAAATAGTACATACATAATGTCATGGTAAGTAAAATACTACATATATCATGTCATGGTAACTCAAATACTGTATCTAGATGACATGGTAAGTCAAATACTGTATCTAGATGTCAGCCTACGTCAAATACTGTATCTAGATGTCATGGTAAGTCAAATACTGTATATAGTTGTCGTGCTATGTCAAATACTGTATCAAGATGTCGTGGTACGTCAAATAGTACATATATAATGTAATGGTAAGTCAAATACTACATATAAAATGTCATGGTAAGTCAAATACTGTATCTAGATGTCATAGTAAGTCAAATACTCTTTCTAGATGTCGTGGTACGTTAAATACTACATATATAATGTCAAGGTATGTCAAATACTGTATATATATGTCATGGTAAGTAAAATAATGTATCCAGATATCATGGTACGTCAAATACTATATCTAGGTGTCGTGGTACGTCAAATACTGTATCTAGATGGCATTGTACGTCAAATACTGTATCTAGATGTCATGGTACGTCAAATACTACATATATAATGTCATGGTAAGTCAAATACTACATATATAATGTAATGGTAAGTCAAATACTGTATCTAGATGTCATGGTAAGTCAAATACTGTATCTAGATGCCGTGGTACGTCAAATAGTACATATATTATGTCATGGTAAGTCAAAAACTACATATATAATGTCATAGTAAGTCAAATACTGTATTTAGATGTCATGGTAAGTCTAATACTGTATCTAGATGTCATAGTACGTCAAATACTGTATCTAGATGTCATAGTAAGTCAAATACTGTATCTAGATGTCGTGGTACGTCAAATAGTACATATATAATGTCATGGTAAGTCAAATACTACATATATAGTGTCATGGTAAGTCAAATACTGTATCTAGATGACATGGTAAGTCAAATACTGTATCTAGATGTCATGGTACGTCAATACTGTATCTAGATGTCATAGTAAGTCAAATACTGTATCTAGATGTCGTGGTACGTCAAATGCTACATATATAATGTCAAGGTAAATCATATACTGTATCTGGAAGTCATGGTACGTCAAATACTGTATCTAGATGTCGTGGTACGTCAAATAGTGTATCTAGATGTCATGATACGTCAAATGCTACATATATAATGCCATAGTACGACAAATACTGTATATATATGTCATGGTAAGTCAAATACTGTATCTAGATGTCGTGGTACGTCGTCAAATAGTACATATATAATGTTATGGTAAGTCAAATAATACATATATAATGTCATGGTAAGTCAAATACTGTATATAGATGTCATTGTAAGTCAAATACTGTATCTAGATGTCATGGTAAGTCAAATACTGTATCTAGATGTCATGGTAAGTCAAATACTGTATCTAGATATCGTGGTACGTCAACTAGTACATATATAATGCCATGGTAAGTCAAATACTGTATCTAGATGTCATGGTAAGTCAAATACTACATATATAGTATCATGGTAAGTCAAATACTGTATCTAGCTGTCATGTACGTCAAATACTGTATCTAGATGTCATGGTACGTCAAATACTGTATCTAGCTGTCATGGTACGTCAAATACTGTATATAGATGTCACGCTACGTCAAATACTGTATATAGATGTCATGGTAAGTCAAATACTGTATATAGATGTCGTGGTACCTCAAATAGTACATATATAATGTAATGGTAAGTCAAATACTACATATAAAATGTCATGGTAAGTCAAATACTGTATCTAGATGTCATAGTAAGTCAAATACTCTTTCTAGATGTCGTGGTACGTTAAATACTACATATATAATGTCAAGGTATGTCAAATACTGTATATATATGTCATGGTAAGTAAAATAATGTATCCAGATATCATGGTACGTCAAATACTATATCTAGGTGTCGTGGTACGTCAAATACTGTATCTAGATGGCATTGTACGTCAAATACTGTATCTAGATGTCATGGTACGTCAAATACTACATATATAATGTCATGGTAAGTCAAATACTACATATATAATGTAATGGTAAGTCAAATACTGTATCTAGATGTCATGGTAAGTCAAATACTGTATCTAGATGCCGTGGTACGTCAAATAGTACATATATTATGTCATGGTAAGTCAAAAACTACATATATAATGTCATAGTAAGTCAAATACTGTATTTAGATGTCATGGTAAGTCTAATACTGTATCTAGATGTCATAGTACGTCAAATACTGTATCTAGATGTCATAGTAAGTCAAATACTGTATCTAGATGTCGTGGTACGTCAAATAGTACATATATAATGTCATGGTAAGTCAAATACTACATATATATGTCATGGTAAGTCAAATACTGTATCTAGATGACATGGTAAGTCAAATACGTATCTAGATGTCATGGTACGTCAATACTGTATCTAGATGTCATAGTAAGTCAAATACTGTATCTAGATGTCGTGTAGTCAAATGCTACTATATAATGTCAAGGTAAATCATATACTGTATCTGGAAGTCATGGTACGTCAAATACTGTATCTAGATGTCGTGGTACGTCAAATAGTGTATCTAGATGTCATGATACGTCAAATGCTACATATATAATGCCATAGTACGACAAATACTGTATATATATGTCATGGTAAGTCAAATACTGTATCTAGATGTCGTGGTACGTCGTCAAATAGTACATATATAATGTTATGGTAAGTCAAATAATACATATATAATGTCATGGTAAGTCAAATACTGTATATAGATGTCATTGTAAGTCAAATACTGTATCTAGATGTCATGGTAAGTCAAATACTGTATCTAGATGTCATGGTAAGTCAAATACTGTATCTAGATATCGTGGTACGTCAACTAGTACATATATAATGCCATGGTAAGTCAAATACTGTATCTAGATGTCATGGTAAGTCAAATACTACATATATAGTATCATGGTAAGTCAAATACTGTATCTAGCTGTCATGGTACGTCAAATACTGTATCTAGATGTCATGGTACGTCAAATACTGTATCTAGCTGTCATGGTACGTCAAATACTGTATATAGATGTCACGCTACGTCAAATACTGTATATAGATGTCATGGTAAGTCAAATACTGTATATAGATGTCGTGGTACCTCAAATAGTACATATATAATGCCATGGTAAGTCAAATACTGTATCTAGATGTCGTAGTACGTCCAATAGTACATATATAATGTCAGGGTAAGTCAAATACTATATATATAATGTCATGGTACGTCAAATATTCTCTATCTAGATTTCATGGTAAGTCAAATACTGTATATAGATGTCGTGGTACGTCAAATACTGTATCTAGATACCATGGTACGTCAAATACTACATATATAATGCCATGGTACGACAAATACTGTATCTAGATGTCATGGTAAGTCAAATACTGTATCTAGATGTCGTGGTACGTCGTCAAATAGTACATATATAATGTCATGGTAAGTCAAATAATACATATATAATGTCATGGTAAGTCAAATACTGTATATAGATCTCATTGTAAGTCAAATACTGTATCTAGATGTCATGGTAAGTCAAATACTGTATCTAGATGTCATGGTAAGTCAAATACTGTATCTAGATATCGTGGTACGTCAACTAGTACATATATAATGCCATGGTAAGTCAAATACTGTATCTAGATGTCATGGTAAGTCAAATACTGTATCTAGATATCGTGGTACGTCAACTAGTACATATATAATGCCATGGTAAGTCAAATACTGTATCTAGCTGTCATGGTACGTCAAATACTGTATCTAGATGTCATGGTACGTCAAATACTGTATCTAGCTGTCATGGTACGTCAAATACTGTATATAGATATCACGGTACGTCAAATACTGTATATAGATGTCATGGTAAGTCAAATACTGTATCTAGATGTCGTGGTACGTCAAATAGTACATATATAATGCCATGGTAAGTCAAATACTGTATCTAGATGTCGTAGTACGTCCAATAGTACATATATAATGTCAGGGTAAGTCAAATACTACATATATAATGTCGTGGTACGTCAAATATTCTGTATCTAGATGTCATGGTAATTCAAATACTGTATCTAGATGTCGTGGTACGTCAAATACTACATATATAATGTCAAGGTAAATCAAATACTGTATCTAGATGTCATGGTAAGTCAAATAATGTATCCAGATGTCATGGTACGTCAAATCATGTATCTATATGTCGTGGTACGTCAAATGCTATATATACAATATCAAGGTAAGTCAAATACTGTATCTAGATGTCATGGTAAGTCAAATACTGTATCTAGATGTCAGCGTACGTCAAATACTGTATCTAGATGTCATTGTAAGTCAAATACTGTATCTAGTTGTCGTGCTACGTCAAACACTGTATCAAGATGTCGTGGTACGTCAAATAGTACATATATAATGTAATGGTAAGTCAAATACTACATATAAAATGTCACGGTAAGTCATATACTGTATCTAGATGTCATAGTAAGTCAAATACTCTATCTAGATGTCGTGGTACGTTAAATACTACATATATAATGTCAAGGTAAGTCAAATGCTGTATCTAGATGTCATGGTAAGTAAAATAATGTATCCAGATATCATGGTACGTCAAATACTGTATCTAGATATCGTGGTACGTCAAATACTATATCTAGATGGCATGGTAGGTCAAATACTGTATATAGATGTCATAGTACGTCAAATACTACATATATAATGTCATGGTAAGTCAAATACTACATATATAATGTCATGGTAAGTCAAATACTGTATCTAGATGTCATGGTAAGTCAAATACTGTATCTAGATGCCGTGGTACGTCAAATAGTACATATATAATGTCATGGTAAGTCAAAAACTACATATATAATGTCATGGTAAGTCAAATACTGTATTTAGATGTCATGGTAAGTCAAATACTGTATCTAGATGTCATGGTACGTCAAATACTGTATCTAGATGTCATAGTAAGTCAAATACTGTATCTAGATGTCGTGGTACGTCGTCAAATAGTACATATATAATGTCATGGTAAGTCAAATAATACATATATAATGTCATGGTAAGTCAAATACTGTATATAGATCTCATTGTAAGTCAAATACTGTATCTAGATGTCATGGTAAGTCAAATACTGTATCTATATGTCATGGTAAGTCAAATACTGTATCTAGATATCGTGGTACGTCAACTAGTACATATATAATGCCATGGTAAGTCAAATACTGTATCTAGATGTCATGGTAAGTCAAATACTACATATATAATGTCATGGTAAGTCAAATACTACATATATAATGTCATGGTAAGTCAAATACTGTATATAGATGTCATGGTAAGTCAAATACTGTATCTAGCTGTCATGGTTCGTCAAATACTGTATCTAGATGTCATGGTACGTCAAATACTGTATCTAGCTGTCATGGTACGTCAAATACTGTATATAGATGTCACGGTACGTCAAATACTGTATATAGATGTCACGGTAAGTCAAATACTGTATCTAGATGTCGTGGTACGTCAAATAGTACATATATAATGCCATGGTAAGTCAAATACTGTATCTAGATGTCGTAGTACGTCCAATAGTATATATATAATGTCAGGTAAAGTCAAATACTACATATATAATGTCATGGTACGTCAAATATTCTGTATCTAGATGTCATGGTAAGTCAAATACTGTATCTAGATGTCGTGGTACGTCAAATACTACATATATAATGTCAAGGTAAATCAAATACTGTATCTAGATGTCATGGTAAGTCAAATAATGTATCCAGATGTCATGGTACGTCAAATCATGTATCTAGATGTCGTGGTACGTCAAATGCTATATATACAATGTCAAGGTAAGTCAAATACTGTATCTAGATGTCATGGTAAGTCAAATACTGTATCTAGATGTCAGCGTACGTCAAATACTGTATCTAGATGTCATGGTAAGTCAAATACTGTATCTAGTTGTCGTGCTACGTCAAACACTGTATCAAGATGTCGTGGTACGTCAAATAGTACATATATAATGTAATGGTAAGTCAAATACTACATATAAAATGTCAGGGTAAGTCATATACTGTATCTAGATGTCATAGTAAGTCAAATACTCTATATAGATGTCGTGGTACGTTAAATACTACATAAATAATGTCAAGGTAAGTCAAATACTGTATCTAGATGTCATGGTAAGTAAAATAATGTATCCAGATATCATGGTACGTCAAATACTGTATCTAGATATCGTGGTACGTCAAATACTGTATATAGATGTCATAGTACGTCAAATACTACATATATAATGTCATGGTAAGTCAAATACTACATATATAATGTCATGGTAAGTCAAATACTGTATCTAGATGTCATGGTAAGTCAAATACTGTATCTAGATGCCGTGGTACGTCAAATAGTACATATATAATGTCATGGTAAGTCAAAAACTACATATATAATGTCATGGTAAGTCAAATACTGTATTTAGATGTCATGGTAAGTCAAATACTGAATCTAGATGTCAGGGTACGTTAAATACTGTATCTAGATGTCATGGTAAGTCAAATACTGTATCTAGTTATCGTGCTACGTCAAATACTGTATCTAGATGTCGTGGTAATTCTAATATTGTATCTAGATGTCGTAGTACGTCAAATAGTACATATATAATGTCATGGTAAGTCAAATACTACATATATAATGTCATGATAAGTCAAATACTGTATCTAGATGTCATGGTAAGTCAAATACTGTATCTAGTTGTCGTGCTATGTCAAATACTGTATCAAGGTGTCGTGGTACGTCAAATAGTATATATATAATGTAATGGTAAGTCAAATACTACATATAAAATGTCATGGTAAGTCAAATACTGTATCTAGATGTCATAGTAAGTCAAATACTCTTTCTAGATGTCGTGGTACGTTAAATACTACATATATAATGTTAAGGTAAGTCAAATACTGTATATATATGTCATGGTAAGTAAAATAATGTATCCAGATATCATGATACGTCATATACTGTATCTAGATGTCGTGGTACGTCAAATACTGTATCTAGATGGCATGGTACGTCAAATACTACATATATAATGTCATGGTAAGTCAAATACTACATATATAATGTCATGGTAAGTCAAATACTGTATATAGATGTCATGGTAAGTCAAATACTGTATCTAGATGCCGTGGTACGTCAAATAGTACATATATAATGTCATGGTAAGTCAAAAACTACATATATAATGTCATGGTAAGTCAAATACTGTATTTAGATGTCATGGTAAGTCAAATACTGTATCTATATGTCATAGTACGTCAAATACTTTATCTAGATGTCATAGTAAGTCAAATGCTACATATATAATGCCATAGTACGACAAATACTGTATATAGATGTCATGGCAAGTCAAATACTGTATCTAGATGTCGTGGTACGTCGTCAAATAGTACATATATAATGTCATGGTAAGTCAAATACTGTATCTAGATGTCATGGTAAGTCAAATACTGTATCTAGATGTCATGGTAAGTCAAATACTGTATCTAGATATCGTGGTACGTCAACTAGTACATATATAATGCCATGGTAAGTCAAATACTGTATCTAGATGTCATGATAAGTCAAATACTACATATATAGTATCATGGTAAGTCAAATACTGTATCTAGCTGTCATGGTACGTCAAATACTGTATCTAGATGTCATTGTACGTCAAATACTGTATCTAGCTGTCATGGTACGTCAACTACTGTATATAGATGTCACGCTACGTCAAATACTGTATATAGATGTCATGGTAAGTCAAATACTGTATATAGATGTCGTGGTACGTCAAATAGTACATATATAATGCCATGGTAAATCAAATACTGTATCTAGATGTCGTAGTACGTCCAATAGTACATATATAATGTCAGGGTAAGTCAAATACTATATATATAATGTCATGGTACGTCAAATATTCTGTATCTAGATGTCGTGGTACGTCAAATACTGTATCTAGATGTCATGGTACGTCAAATACTACATATATAATGTCATGGTAAGTCAAATACTACACATATAATGTCATGGTACGTCAAATTCTGTATCTATATGTCATGTTAAGTCAAATACTGTATCTAGATGTCATGGTAAGTCAACTACTGTATCTAGATGTCGTGGTACGTCAAATAGTACATATATAATGTCATGGTAAGTCAAATACTACATATATAATGTCATGGTAAGTCAAATACTGTATCCAGATGTCATGGTAAGTCAAATACTGTATCTAGATGTCATGGTACGTCAAATACTGTATCTAGATGTCGTGGTACGTCAAATAGTACATACATAATGTCGTGGTAAATCAAATACTACATATATAATGTCATGGTAACTCAAATACTGAATTTAGATGTCATAGTAAGTCAAATACTGAATCTAGATGTCAGGGTACGTCAAATACTGTATCTAGATGTCATGGTAAGTCAAATACTGTATCTAGTTGTCGTGCTACGTCAAATACTGTATCTAGATGACGTGGTAATTCTAATACTGTATCTAGATGTCGTGGTACGTCAAATAGTACATATATAATGTCATGGTAAGTCAAATACTACATATATAATGTCATGATAAGTCAAATACTGTATCTAGATGTCATGGTAAGTCAAATATTGTATCTAGATGTCATGGTACGTCAAATACTGTATTTAGATGTGGTGGTACGTCAAATAGTACATACATAATGTCATGGTAAGTAAAATACTACATATATCATGTCATGGTAACTCAAATACTGTATCTAGATGTCATGGTAAGTCAAATACTGTATCTAGATGTCAGCTTACGTCAAATACTGTATCTAGATGTCATGGTAAGTCAAATACTGTATCTAGTTGTCGTGCTACGTCAAACACTGTATCAAGATGTCGTGGTACGTCAAATAGTACATATATAATGTAATGGTAAGTCAAATACTACATATAAAATGTCATGGTAAGTCAAATACTGTATCTAGATGTCATAATAAGTCAAATACTCTATATAGATGTCGTGGTACGTTAAATACTACATATATAATGTCAAGGTAAGTCAAATTCTGTATCTAGATGTCATGGTAAGTAAAATAATGTATCCAGATATCATGGTACGTCAAATACTGTATCTAGATATCGTGGTACGTCAAATACTGTATCTAGATGGCATGGTAGGTCAAATACTGTATATAGATGTCATGGTACGTCAAATACTACATATATAATGTCATGGTAAGTCAAATACTACATATATAATGTCATGGTAAGTCAAATACTGTATCTAGATGTCATGGTAAGTCAAATACTGTATCTAGATGCCGTGGTACGTCAAATAGTACATATATAATGTCATGGTAAGTAAAAAACTACATATATAATGTCATGGTAAGTCAAATACTGTATTTAGATGTCATGGTAAGTCAAATACTTAATCTAGATGTCAGGGTACGTTAAATACTGTATCTAGATGTCATGGTAAGTCAAATACTGTATCTAGTTGTCGTGCTACGTCAAATACTGTATCTAGATGTCGTGGTAATTCTAATACTGTATCTAGATGTCGTAGTACGTCAAATAGTACATATATAATGTCATGGTAAGTCAAATACTACATATATAATGTCATGATAAGTCAAATACTGTATCTAGATGTCATGGTAAGTCAAATATTGTATCTAGATGTCATGGTACGTCAAATACTGTATTTAGATGTGGTGGTACGTCAAATAGTACATACATAATGTCATGGTAAGTAAAATACTACATATATCATGTCATGGTAACTCAAATACTGTATCTAGATGTCATGGTAAGTCAAATACTGTATCTAGATGTCAGCCTACGTCAAATACTGTATCTAGATGTCATGGTAAGTCAAATACTGTATCTAGTTGTCGTGCTATGTCAAATACTGTATCAAGATGTCGTGGTACGTCAAATAGTACATATATAATGTAATGGTAAGTCAAATACTACATATAGAATGTCATGGTAAGTCAAATACTGTATCTAGATGTCATAGTAAGTCAAATACTCTTTCTAGATGTCGTGGTACGTTAAATACTACATATATAATGTTAAGGTAAGTCAAATACTGTATATATATGTCATCGTAAGTAAAATAATGTATCCAGATATCATGGTACGTCATATACTGTATCTAGATGTCGTGGTACGTCAAATACTGTATCTAGATGGCATGGTACGTCAAATACTACATATATAATGTCATGGTAAGTCAAATACTACATATATAATGTCATGGTAAGTCAAATACTGTATATAGATGTCATGATAAGTCAAATACTGTATCTAGATGCCGTGGTACGTCAAATAGTACATATATAATGTCATGGTAAGTCAAAAACTACATATATAATGTCATGGTAAGTCAAATACTGTATTTAGATGTCATGGTAAGTCAAATACTGTATCTATATGTCATGGTACGTCAAATACTGTATCTAGATGTCATGGTACGTCAAATGCTACATATATAATGTCAAGGTAAATCAAATACTGTATCTAGATGTCATGGTACGTCAAAAACTGTATCTAGATGTCGTGGTACGTCAACTACTGTATCTAGATGTCATGGTACGTCAAATGCTACATATATAATGCCATAGTACGACAAATACTGTATATAGATGTCATGGCAAGTCAAATACTGTATCTAGATGTCGTGGTACGTCGTCAAATAGTACATATATAATGTCATGGTAAGTCATATACTGTGTATAGATGTCATTGTAAGTCAAATACTGTATCTAGATGTCATGGTAAGTCAAATACTGTATCTAGATGTCGTGGTACGTCAACTAGTACATATATAATGCCATGGTAAGTCAAATACTGTATCTAGATGTCATGATAAGTCAAATACTACATATATAGTATCCATGGTAAGTCAAATACTGTATCTAGCTGCAACCAAACCAAAACCAAAACACACCTCATGGTACGTCAAATACTGTATATAGATGTCACGCTACGTCAAATACTGTATATAGATGTCATGGTAAGTCAAATACTGTATCTAATGTCAAGTACGTCAAATACTGTATCTAGATGTCATAGTAAGTCAAATACTGTATCTAGATGTCTGGTACGTCAAATAGTACTATATAATGTCATGTAAGTCAAATACTAATATATAGATGTCATGGCAAGTCAAATACTGTATCTAGATGTCGTGGTACGTCGTCAAATAGTACATATAATGTCAGGTAGTCAAATACGGTATGATGTCATTGTAAGCAAATACTGTATCTAGATGTCATGGTAAGTCAAATACGTATCTAGAGTCGTGGTACGTAACTAGTACATATATAATGCCATGGAAGTCAAATACTGTATTAGATGTCATGATAAGTCAAATACTATATATAGTATCCTGGTAAGTCAAATATGTATCTAGCGTCATGGTACGTCAAATACTGTATCTAGATGTCATTGTACGTCAAATACTGTATCTAGCTCTCATGGTACGTCAAATACTGTATATAGATGTCACGCTACGTCAAATACTGTATATAGATGTCATGGTAAGTCAAATACTGTATCTATATGTCATAGTACGTCAAATACTGTATCTAGATGTCATAGTAAGTCAAATACTGTATCTAGATGTCGTGGTACGTCAAATAGTACATATATAATGTCATGGTAAGTCAAATACTACATATATAGTGTCATGGTAAGTCAAATACTGTATCTAGATGACATGGTAAGTCAAATACTGTATCTAGATGTCATGGTACGTCAAATACTGTATCTAGATGTCATAATAAGTCAAATACTGTATCTAGATGTCATGGTACGTCAAATGCTACATATATAATATCAAGGTAAATCAAATACTGTATCTAGATGTCATGGTACGTCAAATACTGTATCTAGATGTCGTGGTACGTCAAATACTGTATCTAGATGTCATGGTACGTCAAATGCTACATATATAATGCCATAGTACGACAAATACTGTATATAGATGTCATGGCAAGTCAAATACTGTATCTAGATGTCGTGGTACGTCGTCAAATAGTACATATATAATGTCATGGTAAGTCAAATACTGTGTATAGATGTCATTGTAAGTCAAATACTGTATCTAGATGTCATGGTAAGTCAAATACTGTATCTAGATGTCGTGGTACGTCAACTAGTACATATATAATGCCATGGTAAGTCAAATACTGTATCTAGATGTCATGATAAGTCAAATACTACATATATAGTATCCATGGTAAGTCAAATACTGTATCTAGCTGTCATGGTACGTCAAATACTGTATCTAGATGTCATTGTACGTCAAATACTGTATCTAGCTCTCATGGTACGTCAAATACTGTATATAGATGTCACGCTACGTCAAATACTGTATATAGATGTCATGGTAAGTCAAATACTGTATCTAGATGTCGTGGTACGTCAAATAGTACATATATAATGCCATGGTAAGTCAAATACTGTATCTAGATGTCGTAGTACGTCCAATAGTACATATATAATGTCAGGGTAAGTCAAATACTATATATATAATGTCATGGTACGTCAAATATCTGTATCTAGATGTCATGGTAAGTCAAATACTGTATATAGATGTCGTGGTACGTCAAATACTGTATCTAGATGTCATGGTACGTCAAATACTACATATATAATGCCATGGTACGACAAATACTGTATCTAGATGTCATGGTAAGTCAAATACTGTATCTAGATGTCGTGGTACGTCGTCAAATAGTACATATATAATGTCATGGTAAGTCAAATAATACATATATAATGTCATGGTAAGTCAAATTCTGTATATAGATCTCATTGTAAGTCAAATACTGTATCTAGATGTAATGGTAAGTCAAATATTGTATCTAGATGTCATGGTAAGTCAAATACTGTATCTAGATATCGTGGTACGTCAACTAGTACATATATAATGCCATGGTAAGTCAAATACTGTATCTAGATGTCATGGTAACAAAACACAAAAATCATGGTACGTCAAATACTGTATCTAGATGTCATGGTACGTCAAATACTGTATCTAGCTGTCATGGTACGTCAAATACTGTAAATAGATGTCACGGTACGTCAAATACTGTATATAGATGTCATGGTAAGTCAAATACTGTATCTAGATGTCGTGGTACGTCAAATAGTACATATATAATGCCATGGTAAGTCAAATACTGTATATAGATGTCGTAGTACGTCCAATAGTACATATATAATGTCAGGGTAAGTCAAATACTACATATATAATGTCATGGTACGTCAAATATTCTGTATCTAGATGTCATGGTAAGTCAAATATTGTATCTAATGTCTTGGTACGTCAAATACTACATATATAATGTCAAGGTAAATCAAATACTGTATCTAGATGTCATGGTAAGTCAAATAATGTATCCAGATGTCATGGTACGTCCAATCATGTATCTAGATGTCGTGGTACGTCAAATGCTATATATACAATGTCAAGGTAAGTCAAATACTGTATCTAGATGTCATGGTAAGTCAAATACTGTATCTAGATGTCAGCGTACGTCAAATACTGTATCTAATGTCATGGTAAGTCAAATACTGTATCTAGTTGTCGTGCTACGTCAAACACTGTATCAAGATGTCGTGGTACGTCAAATAGTACATATATAATGTAATGGTAAGTCAAATACTACATATAAAATGTCACGGTAAGTCATATACTGTATCTAGATGTCATAGTAAGTCAAATACTCTATCTAGATGTCGTGGTACGTTAAATACTACATATATAATGTCAAGGTAAGTCAAATTCTGTATCTAGATGTCATGGTAAGTCAAATACACAACCACGTCAAATAGTACATATATAATGTCATGGTAAGTCAAAAACTACATATATAATGTCATGGTAAGTCAAATACTGTATTTAGATGTCATGGTAAGTCAAATACTGTATCTAGATGCAACCAAAACCACAACAAAACAAAACACAATCGTGGTACGTCAAATAGTACATATATAATGTCATGGTAAGTCAAATACTACATATATAATGTTATGGTAAGTGAAATACTGTATCTAGATGTCATGGTAAGTCAAATACTGTATCTAGATGTCGTGGTACGTCAAATACTACATATATAATGTCAAGGTAAATCAAATACTGTATCTAGATGTCATGGTAAGTCAAATAATGTATCCAGATGTCATGGTACGTCAAATCATGTATCTAGATGTCGTGGTACGTCAAATGCTATATATACAATGTCAAGGTAAGTCAAATACTGTATCTAGATGTCATGGTAAGTCAAATACTGTATCTAGATGTCAGCTTACGTCAAATACTGTATCTAGATGTCATGGTAAGTCAAATACTGTATCTAGTTGTCGTGCTACGTCAAACACTGTATCAAGATGTCGTGGTACGTCAAATAGTACATATATAATGTAATGGTAAGTCAAATACTACATATAAAATGTCATGGTAAGTCAAATACTGTATCTAGATGTCATAGTAAGTCAGATACTCTATATAGATGTCGTGGTACGTTAAATACTACATATATAATGTCAAGGTAAGTCAAATACTGTATCTAGATGTCATGGTAAGTAAAATAATGTATCCAGATATCATGGTACGTCAAATACTGTATCTAGATATCGTGGTACGTCAAATACTGTATCTAGATGGCATGGTAGGTCAAATACTGTATATAGATGTCATGGTACGTCAAATACTACATATATAATGTCATGGTAAGTCAAATACTACATATATAATGTCATGGTAAGTCAAATACTGTATCTAGATGTCATGGTAAGTCAAATACTGTATCTAGATGCCGTGGTACGTCAAATAGTACATATATAATGTCATGGTAAGTCAAAAACTACATATATAATGTCATGGTAAGTCAAATACTGTATTTAGATGTCATGGTAAGTCAAATACTGTATCTAGATGTCATGGTACGTCAAATACTGTTTCTAGATGTCATAGTAAGTCAAATACTGTATCTAGATGTCGTGGTACGTCAAATAGTACATATATGATGTCTTGGTAAGTCAAATACTACATATATAATGTCATGGTAAGTCAAATACTGTATCTAGATGTCATGGTAAGTCAAATACTGTATCTAGATGTCATGGTACGTCAAATACTGTATCTAGATGTCATAGTAAGTCAAATACTGTATCTAGATGTCGTGGTACGTCAAATGCTATATATACAATGTCAAGGTAAGTCAAATACTGTATCCAGATGTCATGGTACGTCAAATACTGTATCTAGATGTCGTGGTACGTCAAATAGTACATATATAATGTCAAGGTACGTCAAATACTGTATCTAGATGTCGTGGTACGTCAAATACTGTATCTAGATGTCATGATACGTCAAATGCTACATATATAATGCCATGGTACGACAAATACTGTATCTAGATGTCATGGTAAGTCAAATACTGTATCTAGATGTCGTGGTACGTCGTCAAATAGTACATATATAATGTCATGGTAAGTCAAATAATACATATATAATGTCATGGTAAGTCAAATATTGTATATAGATGTCATGGTAAGTCAAATACTGTAACTACATGTCGTGGTACGTCAAATAGTACATATATAATGTCAGCGTAAGTTAAATACTACATATATAATGTCATGGTAAGTCAAATACTGTATCTAGATGTCATGGTAAGTCAAATACTGTATCTATATATCATGGTACGTCAAATACTGTATCTAGATGTCATGGTATGTCAAATACTGTATCTAGATGTCGTGGTACGTCAAATACTGTATCTAGATGTCATGGTAAGTCAAATACTGTATCTAGATGTCATGGTACGTCAAATACTGTATCTAGATGACATGGTAAGTCAAATACTGTATCTAGATGTCATGGTAAGTCAAATCTGTATATAGATGTCGTGGTACGTCAAATAGTACATATATAATGTCAAGGTAATTCAAATACTGTATCTAGATGTCATGGTAAGTCAAATAGTATATATATAATGTCATGGTAAGTCAAATACTGTATCTAGATGTCGTGGTACGTCAAATAATACATATATAATGTCGTGGTAAGTCAAATACTACATATATAATGTCATGGTAAGTCAAATACTGTATCTAGATGTCATGGTAAGTCAAATACTGTATCTATATGTCATGGTACGTCAAATACTGTATCTAGATGTCATGGTACGTCAAATACTGTATCTAGATGTCATGGTACGTCAAATACTGTATCTAGATGTCATGGTAAGTCAAATACTGTATCTAGATGTCATGGTAAGTCAAATACTGTATCTAGATGTCAAGGTACGTCAAATACTACATATATATGTCATGGTAAGTCAAATACTGTATCTATATGTCATGGTAGGTCAAATACTGTACATATATGTCATGGTACGTCAAATACTACATATATAATGTCATGGTAAGTCAAATACTGTATCTAGATGTCATGGTAAGTCAAATAATGTATCTAGATGTCATGGTAAGTCAAATACTGTATCTCGATGCATGGTACCACAAATACTGTATCTCGATGCATGGTACTACAAATACTGTAACTAGATGTCATGGTCAGTCAAATACTGTATCTCGATGCATGGTACCACAAATACTGTATCTGGATGTCATGGTACGTCAAATCATGTATCTAGATGTCGTGGTACGTCAAATGCTATATATACAATGTCAAGGTAAGTCCATTACTGTATTTAGATGTCATGGTACGTCAAATACTGCATATATAATGTCATGGTAAGTGAAATACTGTATCTAGCTGTCATGGAACGTCAAATACTGTATCTAGATGTCATGGTAATTCAAATACTGTATCTAGATGTCATGATACGTCATATACTGTATCTAGATATCGTGGTAAGTCAAATACTGTTTCTAGATGTCGTGGTAGGTCAAATACTACATATATAATGTCAAAGTAAGTCAAATACTGTATCTAGATGTCATGGTAAGTCAAATACTTTATCTAGATGTCATAATAAGTCAAATACTGTATATAGATGTAGTGGTACGTCAAATAAAACATATATAATGTCATGGTAAGTCAAATACTGTATCTAGATGTCGTGGAAAGTCAAATACTGTATCTAGATGTCGTGGTACGTCAAATAGTACATGTATAATGTCATGGTAAGTCAAATACTACATATATAATGTCACAGTAAGTCAAATACTGTATCTAGATGTCATGGTAAGTCAAATACTACATATATAATGTCATGGTAAGTGAAATACTGTATCTAGCTGTCATGGTACTTCAAATACTGTATCTAGATGTCATGGTAATTCAAATACTGTATCTAGATGTCATGATACGTCATATACTGTATCTAGATATCGTGGTAAGTCAAATACTGTTTCTAGATGTCGTGGTACGTCAAATGCTACATATATAATGTCAAGGTAAGTCAAATACTGTATCTAGATGTCATGGTAAGTTAATTACTGTATCTAGATGTCATGGTACGTCAAATACTACATAAATAATGTCATGGTAAGTCAAATACTACATCAATAATGTCATGGTAAGTCAAATACTGTATCTAGATGTCATCGTAAGTCAAATACTGTATCTAGATGTCATGGTAAGTCAAATACTGTATCTAGATGTAATGGTAAGTCAAATACTGTATCTAGATGTCATGGTACGTCAAATACTACATATATAATGTCATAGTAAGTCAAATACTGTATATAGATGTCATGGTAAGTCAAATACTGTATTTATATGTCATGGTACGTCAAATACTGCATATATAATGTCATTGTATGACAAATACTGTATCTAGATGTCATGGTAAGTCAAATACTGTATCTAGATGTCATGGTAAGTCCAATACTGTATCCAGGTGTCGTGTTACGTCAAATACTACATATATAATGTCAAGGTAAGTCAAATACTGTATTTAGATGTCATGGTAAGTCAAATACTGTATATAGATGGCATGGTAAGTCAAATACTGTATCTAGATGTCATGGTAAGTCAAATAGTGTATATAGATGTCATGGTAAGTCAAATACTGTATCTAGCTGTCATGGTAAGTCAAATACTGTATCTAGATGTAGTGGCACGTCAAATACTACATATATATTGTCATGGTAAATCAAATTCTGTATCTAGATGTCATGGTAAGTCAAATACTTTATCTAGATGTCATAATAAGTCAAATACTGTATATAGATGTCGTGGTACGTCAAATAGAACATATATAATGTCATGGTAAGTCAAATACTGTATCTAGATGTCGTGGAAAGTCAAATACTGTATCTAGATGTCGTGGTACGTCAAATAGTACATGTATAATGTCATGGTAAGTTAAATACTACATATATAATGTCATAGTAAGTCAAATACTGTATCTAGATGTCGTGGTACGTCAAATACTACATATATAATGTCATGGCACGTCAAATACTGTATCTAGATGTCATGGTAAGTCAAATACTATATATATAATGTCATGGTAAGTCAAATACTGTATCTAGCTGTCGTGGTACGTCAAATACTGTATCTAGATGTCATGGTAATTCAAATACTGTATCTAGATGTCATGATACGTCACATACTGTATCTAGATATCGCGGTAAGTCAAATACTGTATCTAGATGTCATGGTAAGTCAAATACTGTATCTAGATGTCATGGTAAGTCAAATACTGTATCTAGATGTCGTGGTACGTCAAATAGTACATATATAATGTCATGGTAAGTCAAATACTGTATCTAGATGTCATGGTACGTCAAATACTGTATCTAGATGTCATAGTAAGTCAAATACTGTATCTAGATGTCATGGTAAGTCAAATACTACATATATAATGTCATGGCACGTCAAATACTGTATCTAGATGTCATGGTAAGTCAAATACTACATATATAATGTCATGGTATGTCAAATACTGTATCTAGATGTCATGGTAAGTCAAATAGTACATATCTAATGTCATGGTAAGTCAAATACTACATATATAATGTCATGGTAAGTCAAATACTGTATCTAGATGTCATGGTAAGTCAAATACTGTATCTAGATGTCGTGGTACGTCAAATAGTACATATATAATGTCATGGTAAGTCAAATACTACATATATAATGTCATAGTAAGTCAAATACTGTATCTAGATGTCATGGTAAGTCAAATACACATATATAATGTCATGGTACGTCAAATACTGTATCTAGATGTCATGGTAAGTCAAATACTGTATCTAGATGTCATGGTAAGTCAAATACTGTATCTAGATGTCATAAGTCAAATACTGTATCTAGATGTCATGGTAAGTCAAATACTGTATCTAGATGTCGTGGTACGTCAAATACTACATATATAATGTCATGGTAAGTCAAATACTGTATCTAGACAAACAAACACAACACCAAAAACAAAAATGTCAACAAAACTACATATATAATGTCATGGTAAGTCAAATACTGTATCTAGATGTCATGGTAAGTCAAATACTGTATCAACAAATCAAATACTCTATCTAGATGTCATGTTACGTCAAATACTGTATACAATGTCATGGTAAGTCAATTACTGTATCTAAATGTCGTGGTACGTCAAATAATACATATATAATGTCATGGTAAGTCAAATACTGTATCTAGATGTCATGGTACGTCAAATACTGTATCTAGATGTCATGGTAAGTCAAATACTGTATCTAGATGTCGTGGTACGTCAAATACTGTATCTAGATGTCATGGTAAGTCAAATACTGTATCTAGATGTCATGGTACGTCAAATACTACATATATAATGTCATGGTAAGTCAAATACTGTATCTAGATGTCATGGTAAGTCAAATACTGTATCTAGATGTCGTGGTACGTCAAATAATATATATAATGTCATGGTAAGTCAAATACTACATATATAATGTCATAGTAAGTCAAATACTGTATATAGATGTCATGGTAAGTCAAATACTATATATAACAAAAAGATGTTATGGTAAGTCAAAACTGTATCGATATGTCATGGTAAGTCAAATAACATATAAATGTCATGGTAAGTCAAATACTGTATCTAGATGTCATAGTAAGTCAATTACGTATCTATATGTCATGGTAAGTCAAATAATACATATAAATGTCAGGTACGTCAAATACTGTATCTAGATGTCATGGTAAGTCAAATACTGTATCTAGATGTCATGGTACGTCAAATACGTATATAATGTCATGGTAAGTCAAATACTACATATATAATGTCATGGTAAGTCAAATACTATCTAATGTCATGGTAAGTCAAATACTGTATCTAGATGTCATGGTAAGTCAAATACTGTATCTAGATGTCGTGGTAAGTCAAATAGTACATATATAATGTCATGGTAAGTCAAATACTGTATCTAGATGTCGTGGTACGTCAAATAGTACATAAATAATGTCATGGTAAGTCAAATACTACATATATAATGTCATGGTAAGTCAAATTCTGTATCTAGATGTCATGGTAAGTCAAATACTGTATCTAGATGTCGTGGTACGTCAAATAGACATTATAATGTCATGGTAGTCAAATACTACATATATAATGTCATAGTAAGTCAAATACTGTATCTAGATGTCATGGTACTCAAATAACATATATAATGTCATGGTAAGTCAAATACTGTATCAGATGTCATACTAGATGTCTGTACGTCAAATAACATATATAATGTCAGGTAAGTCAAATACTCTACTAATGTCAGGTAAGTCAAATACTCTATCTAGTTGTCGTGGTACGTCAAAAGTACATATATAATGTCATGGTAAGTCAAAAACTACATATATAATGTCATGGTACGTCAAATACTGTATCTATATGTCATGGTAAGTCAAATACTCTATCTAGATGTCGTGTTACGTCAAATACTGTATCTAGATGTCATGGTTAGTCAAATACTGTATCTAGATGTCGTGGTACGTCAAATAGTACATATATAATGTCATGGTAAGTCAAATACTCTATCTAGATGTCGTAGTACGTCAAATACTGTATCTAGATGTCATGGTAAGTCAAATACTGTATCTAATGTCATGGTAAGTCAAATACTGTATCTAGATGTCATGGTAAGTCAAATACTATATCTAATGTCATGGTAAGTCAAATACTGTATCTAGATGTCATGGTAAGTCAAATACTGTATCTAGATGTCGTGGTACGTCAAATAGTACATATATAATGTCATGGTATGTCAAATACTGTATCTAGATGTCATGGTACGTCAAATTTACTAATGTCTGGTACGTCAAATACTACATATATAATGTCACAACAAACAGGTAAATAAATACTGTATCTAGATGTCATGGTAAGTCAAATACTGTATCTAGATGTCATGGTAAGTCAAATACTGTATATAATCATGGTATTGGTAAGTCAAATACTGTATATAGATAGTTGTCATGGTAAGTCAATTACCGTATCTATCTGTCATGGTACGTCAAATACTGTATCTGTATGTCATAGTAGGTCAATTACTGTATCTATATGTCATGGTAAGTCAAATACTACATATATAATGTCATGGTAGGTCAAATACTGTATCTAGATGGCATGGAAACTTCAAATACTGTATCTAGATGTCATGGTAAGTCAAATACTGTATATATATGTCAAGGTACGTCAAATACTACATATATAATGTCATTGTATGTCAAATTCTGTATCTAGATGTCATTGTAAGTCAAATACTGTATCTAGATGTCATGGTAAGTCAAATACTTTATCTAGATATCGTGGTACATCAAATAGTACATATATAATGTCATGGTAAGTCAAGTACTGTATCTAGATGTCATGGTAAGTCCAATTCTGTATCTAGATGTCGTGGTACGTCAAATAGTACATATATAATGTCATGGTAAGTCAAATACTGTATATAGATGTCGTGGTACGTCAAATAGTACATAACTAATGTCATGGTAAATCAAATACTACATATATAATGTCATGGTATGTCAATTTCTGTATCTAGATGTCATGGTAAGTGAAATACTGTATCTAGATGTCGTGGTACGTCAAATAGTACATGTATAATGTCATGGTATGTCAAATACTGTATCTAGATGTCATGATACGTCACATACTGTATCTAGATATCATGGTAAGTCAAATTCTGTATCTAGATGTCGTGGTACGTCAAATACTACATATATAATGACAATGTAAGTCAAATACTGTATCTAGATGTCATGGTTAGTCAATTACTGTATCGATATGTCGTTGTACGTCAAATACTTCATATATAATGTTATGGGAAGTCAAATACTGTATATAGATAGTTGTCATGGTAAGTCAATTACTGTATCTATATGTCATGGTACGTCAAATACTGTATCTGTATGTCATGGTAGGTCAATTACTGTATATATATGTCATGGTAAGTCAAATACTGTATCTAGATGTCATGGTAAGTCAAATACTGTATCTAGATGTCATGGTAAGTCAAATCCTGTATCTATATGTCATGGTAAGTCAAATACTGTATCTAGATGTCGGGGTACGTCAAATACTACATATATAATGTCATGGTAAGTCAAATACTGTATCTAGCTGTCATGGTACGTCAAATACTGTATCTATATGTCATGGTAATTCCAATAATGTATTTAGATGTCATGATACGTCACAAACTGTATCTAGATATCGTAATAAGTCAAATACTGTTTCTAGATGTCGTGGTACGTCAAATACTACATTTATAATGTCAGGGTACGTCAAATACTGTATCTAGATGTCATGGTAAGTCAAATACTGTATCTAGATGTCGTGGTACGTACAATACTGTATCTAGATGTCATGGTAAGTCAAATACTACATATATAATGTCATTGTATGTCAAATTCTGTATATAGATGTCATGGTAAGTCAAATACTGTATATAGATGTCATGGTAAGTCAAATACTGTATCTAGATGTCGTGGTACGTCAAATAGTACATATATAATGTCATGGTAAGTCAAGTACTGTATCTAGATGTCGTGGTACGTCAAATAGTACATAAATAATGTCATGGTAAGTCAAATACTTCATAAAATAATGTCATGGTATGTCAAATTCTGTATCTAGATGTCATAGTAAGTGAAATACTGTATCTAGATGTCGTGGTACGTCAAATAGTACATGTATAATGTCATAGTATGTCAAATACTACATATATAATGTCATAGTAAGTCAAATACTGTATCTAGATGTCGTGGTACGTCAAATACTACATATATAATGTCATGGTACGTCAAATACTGTATCTATATGTCATGGTAAGTCAATTACTGTATCGATATGTCGTTGTACGTCAAATACTACATCTATAATGTCATGGTACGTCAAATACTGTATCTAGATGTCATGGTAAGTCAAATACTGTATCTAGATGTCGTGGTACGTACAATACTGTATCTAGATGTCATGGTAAGTCAAATACTACATATATAATGTCATTGTATGTCAAATTCTGTATCTAGATGTCATGGTAAGTCAAATACTGTATAAATATGTCGTGGTAGGACAAATACTACATCTATAATGTCATGGTACGTCAAATACTGTATCTAGATATCATTGTAAGTCAAATACTGTATCTAGATGTCGTAGTACGTACAATACTGTATCTAGATGTCATGGTAAGTCAAATACTACATATATAATGTCATTGTATGTCAAATTCTGTATCTAGATGTCATGGTAAGTCAAATACTGTATCTAGATGTCATGGTAAGTCAAATACTGTATCTAGATGTCGTGGTACGTCAAATAGTACATATATAATGTCATGGTAAGTCAAGTACTGTATCTAGATGTCGTGGTACGTCAAATAGTACATAAATAATGTCATGGTAAGTCAAATACTTCATAAAATAATGTCATGGTGTGTCAAATTCTGTATCTAGATCTCATAGTAAGTGAAATATTGTATCTAGATGTCGTGGTACGTCAAATAGTACATGTATAATGTCATGGTATGTCAAATACTACATATATAATGTCATAGTAAGTCAAATACTGTATCTAGATGTCGTGGTACGTCAAATACTACATATATAATGTCATGGTACGTCAAATACTGTATCTAGATGTCATGATACGTCACATACTGTATCTAGATATCATGGTAAGTCAAAATCTGTATCTAGATGTCGTGGTACGTCAAATACTACATATATAATGTCATGGTACGTCAACTACTGTATCTAGATGTCATGGTAAGTCAAATACTGTATATATATATGTCGTTGTACGTCAAATACTACATCTATAATGTCATGGTATGTCAAATACTGTATCTAGATGTCATGGTAAGTCAAATACTGTATTTAGATGTCGTGGTACGTACAATACTGTATCTAGATGTCATGGTAAATCAAATACTACATATATAATGTCATTGTATGTCAAATTCTGTATCTAGATGTCATGGTAAGTCAAATACTGTATCTAGATGTCGTGGTACGTCAAATAGTACATATATAATGTCAAGGTAAGTCAAATACTCTATCTAGTTGTCGTGGTACGTCAAATCGTACATATATAATGTCAAGGTAAGTCAAATACTCTATCTAGTTGTCGTGGTACGTCAAATCGTACATATATAATGTCATGGTACGTCAAAAACTACATATATAATGTCATGGTACGTCAAATACTGTATCTATATGTCATGGTAAGTCAAATACTCTATCTAGATGTCGTGGTACGTCAAATTGTACATATATAATGTCATGGAAAGCCAAATACTCTATCTAGATGTCGTGTTACGTCAAATACTGTATCTAGATGTCATGGTTAGTCAAATACTGTATCTAGATGTCATGGTAAGTCAAATACTGTATCTAGATGTCATGGTAAGTCAAATACTGTATCTAGGTGTCATGGTAAGTCAAATACTGTATCTAGATGTCATGGTAAGTCAAATACTGTATCTAGATGTCGTGGTACGTCAAATAGTACATATATAATGTCATGGTATGTCAAATACTGTATATAAATGTCTTGGTACGTCAAATAGTACATAACTATTGTCATGGTAAGTCAAATACTACATATATAATGTCATTGTATGTCAAATTCTGTATTTAGATGTCATGGTAAATAAATTACTGTATCTAGATGTCATGTTAAGTCAAATACTGTATCTAGATGTCATGGTAAGTCAAATACTGTATATAGATGTCATGGTAAGTCAAATACTGTATCTAGATGTCGTGGTACGTCAAATAGTACATATATAATGTCATGGTAAGTCAAATACTGTATCTAGATGTCGTGGTACGTCAAATAGTACATAAATAATGTCATGGTAAGTCAAATACTGTATGTAGATGTGTGGTACGTCAAATAGTACATAAATAATGTCATAGTAAGTCAAATACTACATATACAATGTCATGGTATGTCAAATACTACATATATAATGTCATAGTAAGTCAAATACTGTATCTAGATGTCGTGGTACGTCAAATACTACATATATAATGTCATGGCACGTCAAATACTGTATCTAGATGTCATTGTTAGTCAAATACTACATATATAATGTCATTGTAAGTCAAATACTGTATCTAGCTGTCATGGTACGTCAAATACTGTATATAGATGTCATGGTAATTCAAATACTGTATCTAGATGTCATGATACGTTACATACTGTATCTAGATATCGATGTAAGTCAAATACTGTTTCTAGATGTCGTGGTACGTCAAATACTACATATATAATATCAAGGTAAGTCAAATACTGTATCTAGATGTCATGGTAAGTCAATTACTGTATCGATATGTCGTGGTACGTCAAATACTACATATATAATGTCATGGTACGTCAAATACTGTATCTAGATGTCATGGTAAGTCAAATACTGTATCTAGATGTCGTGGTACGTAAAATACTGTATCTAAATGTCATGGTAATTCAAATACTGTATCTAGATGACATGGTAAGTCAAATACTGTATCAAGATGTCATGGTAAGTCAAATACTCTATGTAGTTGTCGTGGTACGTCAAAGAGTACATATATAATGTCATGGTAAGTCAAAAACTACATATATAATGTCATGGTACGTCAAATACCGTATCTAGATGTCATGGTAAGTCAAATACTGTATCTAGATGTCATGGTAAGTCAAATACTGTATCTAGATGTCGTGGTACGTCAAATAGTACATATATAATGTCATGGTATGTCAAATACTGTATATAAATGTCTTGGTACGTCAAATAGTACATAACTATTGTCATGGTAAGTCAAATACTACATATATAATGTCATTGTATGTCAAATTCTGTATTTAGATGTCATGGTAAATAAATTACTGTATCTAGATGTCATGTTAAGTCAAATACTGTATCTAGATGTCATGGTAAGTCAAATACTGTATATAGATGTCATGGTAAGTCAAATACTGTATCTAGATGTCGTGGTACGTCAAATAGTACATATATAATGTCATGGTAAGTCAAATACTGTATCTAGATGTCGTGGTACGTCAAATAGTACATAAATAATGTCATGGTAAGTCAAATACTGTATGTAGATGTGTGGTACGTCAAATAGTACATAAATAAGTCAAGTAAGTCATACTATATAATGTCATGGTATCAAAACTTATATAATGTCATAGTAAGTCAAATACTGTATCTAGATGTCGTGGTACGTCAAATACTACATATATAATGTCATGGCACGTCAAATACTGTATCTAGATGTCATTGTTAGTCAAATACTACATATATAATGTCATTGTAAGTCAAATACTGTATCTAGCTGTCATGGTACGTCAAATACTGTATATAGATGTCATGGTAATTCAAATACTGTATCTAGATGTCATGATACGTTACATACTGTATCTAGATATCGTTGTAAGTCAAATACTGTTTCTAGATGTCGTGGTACGTCAAATACTACATATATAATATCAAGGTAAGTCAAATACTGTATCTAGATGTCATGGTAAGTCAATTACTGTATCGATATGTCGTGGTACGTCAAATACTACATATATAATGTCATGGTACGTCAAATACTGTATCTAGATGTCATGGTAAGTCAAATACTGTATCTAGATGTCGTGGTACGTAAAATACTGTATCTAAATGTCATGGTAATTCAAATACTGTATCTAGATGACATGGTAAGTCAAATACTGTATCAAGATGTCATGGTAAGTCAAATACTCTATGTAGTTGTCGTGGTACGTCAAAGAGTACATATATAATGTCATGGTAAGTCAAAAACTACATATATAATGTCATGGTACGTCAAATACCGTATCTAGATGTCATGGTAAGTCAAATACTCTATCTAGATGTCGTGTTACGTCAAATACTGTATCTAGATGTCATGGTTAGTCAATTTCTGTATCTAGATGTCGTGGTACGTCAACTTGTACATAAATAATGTCATGGTATGTCAAATACTGTATCTAGATGTCATGGTAAGTCAAATACTGTATCTAGATGTCATGGTAAATCAAATACTGTATCACGATGTCATGGTAAGTCAAATACTGTTTCTAGATGTCATGGTAAGTCCAATTCTGTATCTAGATGTCGTGATACGTCAAATAGTACATATATAATGTCATGGTAAGTCAAATACTGTATCTAGATGTCGTGGTACGTCAAATAGTACATAACTAATGACATGGTAAGTCAAATACTACATATATAATGTCATTGTATGTCACATTCTGTATATAGATGTCATGGTAAGTCAAATACCGTATCTATATGTCATGGTAAGTCAAATACTGTATCTAGATGTCGTGGTACGTCAAATAGTACATATATAATGTCATGGTAAGTCAAATACTGTATCTAGCTGTCATGGTACGTCAAATACTGTATCTAGATGTCATGGTAATTCCAATAATGTATTTAGATGTCATGATACGTCACAAACTGTATCTAGATATCGTAATAAGTCAAATACTGTTTCTAGATGTCGTGGTACGTCAAATACTACATTTATAATGTCAGGGTACGTCAAATACTGTATCTAGATGTCATGGTACGTACAATACTGTATATAGATGTCATGGTAAGTCAAATACTACATATATAATGTCATTGTATGTCAAATTCTGTATATAGATGTCATGGTAAGTCAAATACTGTATCTAGATGTCATGGTAAGTCAAATACTGTATCTAGATGTCGTGGTACGTCAAATAGTACATATATAATGTCATGGTAAGTCAAGTACTGTATCTAGATGTCGTGGTACGTCAAATAGTACATAAATAATGTCATGGTAAGTCAAATACTTCATAAAATAATGTCATGGTATGTCAAATTCTGTATCTAGATGTCATAGTAAGTGCAATACTGTATCTAGATGTCGTGGTACGTCAAATAGTACATGTATAATGTCATAGTATGTCAAATACTACATATATAATGTCATAGTAAGTCAAATACTGTATCTAGATGTCGTGGTACGTCAAATACTACATATATAATGTCATGGTACGTCAAATACTGTATCTTTATGTCATGGTAAGTCAATTACTGTATCGATATGTCGTTGTACGTCAAATACTACATCTATAATGTCATGGTACGTCAAATACTGTATCTAGATGTCATGGTAAGTCAAATACTGTATCTAGATGTCGTGGTACGTACAATACTGTATCTAGATGTCATGGTAAGTCAAATACTACATATATGATGTCATTGTATGTCAAATTCTGTATCTAGATGTCATGGTAAGTCAAATACTGTATATATATGTCGTGGTAGGTCAAATACTACATCTATAATGTCATTGTACGTCAAATACTGTATCTAGATGTCATGGTAAGTCAAATACTGTATCTAGATGTCGTAGTACGTACAATACTGTATCTAGATGTCATGGTAAGTCAAATACTACATATATAATGTCATTGTATGTCAAATTCTGTATCTAGATGTCATGGTAAGTCAAATACTGTATCTAGATGTCATGGTAAGTCAAATACTGTATCTAGATGTCGTGGTACGTCAAATAGTACATATATAATGTCATGGTAAGTCAAGTACTGTATCTAGATGTCGTGGTACGTCAAATAGTACATAAATAATGTCATGGTAAGTCAAATACTTCATAAAATAATGTCATGGTGTGTCAAATTCTGTATCTAGATGTCATAGTAAGTGAAATACTGTATCTAGATGTCGTGGTACGTCAAATAGTACATGTATAATGTCATGGTATGTCAAATACTACATATATAATGTCATAGTAAGTCAAATACTGTATCTAGATGTCGTGGTACGTCAAATACTACATATATAATGTCATGGTACGTCAAATACTGTATCTAGATGTCATGATACGTCACATACTGTATCTAGATATCATGGTAAGTCAAAATTTGTATCTAGATGTCGTGGTACGTCAAATACTACATATATAATGTCATGGTACGTCAACTACTGTATCTAGATGTCATGGTAAGTCAAATACTGTATATATATGTCGTTGTACGTCAAATACTACATCTATAATGTCATGGTACGTCAAATACTGTATCTAGATGTCATGGTAAGTCAAATACTGTATTTAGATGTCGTGGTACGTACAATACTGTATCTAGATGTCATGGTAAATCAAATACTACATATATAATGTCATTGTATGTCAAATTCTGTATCTAGATGTCATGGTAAGTCAAATACTGTATCTAGATGTCGTGGTACGTCAAATAGTACATATATAATGTCAAGGTAAGTCAAATACTCTATCTAGTTGTCGTGGTACGTCAAATCGTACATATATAATGTCAAGGTAAGTCAAATACTCTATCTAGTTGTCGTGGTACGTCAAATCGTACATATATAATGTCATGGTACGTCAAAAACTACATATATAATGTCATAGTACGTCAAATACTGTATCTATATGTCATGGTAAGTCAAATACTCTATCTAGATGTCGTGTTACGTCAAATACTGTATCTAGATGTCATGGTTAGTCAAATACTGTATCTAGATGTCGTGGTACGTCAAATTGTACATATATAATGTCATGGAAAGCCAAATACTCTATCTAGATGTCGTGTTACGTCAAATACTGTATCTAGATGTCATGGTTAGTCAAATACTGTATCTAGATGTCATGGTAAGTCAAATACTGTATCTAGATGTCATGGTAAGTCAAATACTGTATCTAGGTGTCATGGTAAGTCAAATACTGTATCTAGATGTCATGGTAAGTCAAATACTGTATCTAGATGTCGTGGTACGTCAAATAGTACATATATAATGTCATGGTATGTCAAATACTGTATATAAATGTCTTGGTACGTCAAATAGTACATAACTATTGTCATGGTAAGTCAAATACTACATATATAATGTCATTGTATGTCAAATTCTGTATTTAGATGTCATGGTAAATAAATTACTGTATCTAGATGTCATGTTAAGTCAAATACTGTATCTAGATGTCATGGTAAGTCAAATACTGTATATAGATGTCATGGTAAGTCAAATACTGTATCTAGATGTCGTGGTACGTCAAATAGTACATATATAATGTCATGGTAAGTCAAATACTGTATCTAGATGTCGTGGTACGTCAAATAGTACATAAATAATGTCATGGTAAGTCAAATACTGTATGTAGATGTGTGGTACGTCAAATAGTACATAAATAATGTCATAGTAAGTCAAATACTACATATACAATGTCATGGTATGTCAAATACTACATATATAATGTCATAGTAAGTCAAATACTGTATCTAGATGTCGTGGTACGTCAAATACTACATATATAATGTCATGGCACGTCAAATACTGTATCTAGATGTCATTGTTAGTCAAATACTACATATATAATGTCATTGTAAGTCAAATACTGTATCTAGCTGTCATGGTACGTCAAATACTGTATATAATGTCATGGTAATTCAAATACTGTATCTAGATGTCATGATACGTACATACTGTATCTAGATATCATGTAAGTCAAATACTGTTTCTAGATGTCGTGGTACGTCAAATACTACATATATAATATCAAGGTAAGTCAAATACTGTATCTAGATGTCATGGTAAGTCAATACTGTATCATATGTCGTGGTACGTCAAATACTACATATATAATGTCATGGTACGTCAAATACTGTATCTAGATGTCATGGTAAGTCAAATACTGTATCTAGATGTCGTGGTACGTAAAATACTGTATCTAAATGTCATGGTAAGTCAAATACTGTATCTAGATGACATGGTAAGTCAAATACTGTATCAAGATGTCATGGTAAGTCAAATACTCTATGTAGTTGTCGTGGTACGTCAAAGAGTACATATATAATGTCATGGTAAGTCAAAAACTACATATATAATGTCATGGTACGTCAAATACCGTATCTAGATGTCATGGTAAGTCAAATACTCTATCTAGATGTCGTGTTACGTCAAATACTGTATCTAGATGTCATGGTTAGTCAATTACTGTATCTAGATGTCGTGGTACGTCAAATTGTACATAAATAATGTCATGGTATGTCAAATACTGTATCTAGATGTCATGGTAAGTCAAATACTGTATCTAGATGTCATGGTAAGTCAAATACTGTATCTAGATGTCATGGTAAGTCAAATACTGTTTCTAGATGTCATGGTAAGTCCAATTCTGTATCTAGATGTCGTGGTACGTCAAATAGTACATATATAATGTCATGGTAAGTCAAATACTGTATCTAGATGTCGTGGTACGTCAAATAGTACATAACTAATGACATGGTAAGTCAAATACTACATATATAATGTCATTGTATGTCAAATTCTGTATATAGATGTCATGGTAAGTCAAATACCGTATCTAGATGTCATGGTAAGTCAAATACTTTATCTAGATGTCGTGGTACGTCAAATAGTACATATATAATGTCATGGTAAGTCAAATACTGTATCTAGATGTCATGGCAAGTCAAATACTGTATCTAGATGTCGTGGTACGTCAAATAACATATATAATGTCATGGTAGTCAAATACTGTATAATTCGTAGTCAAATAGTATAGATGTCATGGTAAGTCAAATACTACATATATAATGTCATGGTATGTCAAATTCTGTATCTAGATGTCATGGTAAGTCAAATACTGTATCTAGATGTCGTGGTACGTCAAATAGTACATGTATAATGTCATGGTATGTCAAATACTACATATATAATGTCATAGTAAGTCAAATACTGTATCTAGATGTCGTGGTACGTCACATACTGTATCTAGATATCATGGTAAGTCAAATTCTGTATCTAGATGTCGTGGTACGACAAATACTACATATATAATGACAAGGTAAGTCAAATACTGTATCTAGATGTCATGGTAAGTCAATTACTGTATCGATATGTCGTTGTACGTCAAATACTACATATATAATGTTATGGTAAGTCAAATACTGTATATAGATAGTTGTCATGGTAAGTCAATTACCGTATCTATCTGTCATGGTACGTCAAATACTGTATCTGTATGTCATAGTAGGTCAATTACTGTATCTATATGTCATGGTAAGTCAAATACTACATATATAATGTCATGGTAAGTCAAATACTGTATCTAGATGGCATGGTACTTCAAATACTGTATCTAGATGTCATGGTAAGTCAAATACTGTATATATATGTCAAGGTACGTCAAATACTACATATATAATGTCATGGTAAGTCAAATACTGTATCTAGATGTCATGGTAAGTCAAATACTACATATATAATGTCATGGTAAGTCAAATACTGTATCTAGATGTCATGGTAAGTCCAATTCTGTATCTAGATGTCGTGGTACGTCAAATAGTACATATATAATGTCATGGTAAGTCAAATACTGTATATAGATGTCGTGGTAAGTCAAATACTGTATATAGATGTCATGGTAAGTCAAATAGTACATGTATAATGTCATGGTATGTCAAATACTACATATATAATGTCATAGTAAGTCAAATACTGTATCTAGATGTCGTGGTACGTCACATACTGTATCTAGATATCATGGTAAGTCAAATTCTGTATCTAGATGTCGTGGTACGACAAATACTACATATATAATGACAAGGTAAGTCAAATACTGTATCTAGATGTCATGGTAAGTCAATTACTGTATCGATATGTCGTTGTACGTCAAATACTACATATATAATGTTATGGTAAGTCAAATACTGTATATAGATAGTTGTCATGGTAAGTCAATTACCGTATCTATCTGTCATGGTACGTCAAATACTGTATCTGTATGTCATAGTAGGTCAATTACTGTATCTATATGTCATGGTAAGTCAAATACTACATATATAATGTCATGGTAAGTCAAATACTGTATCTAGATGACATGGTACTTCAAATACTGTATCTAGATGTCATGGTAAGTCAAATACTGTATATATATGTCGATGTACGTCAAATACTACATATATAATGTCATGGTAAGTCAAATACTGTATCTAGATGTCATGGTAAGTCAATCACTACATATATAATGTCATGGTAAGTCAAATACTGTATCTAGATGTCATGGTAAGTCCAATTCTGTATCTAGATGTCGTGGTACGTCAAATAGTACATATATAATGTCATGGTAAGTCAAATACTGTATATAGATGTCGTGGTACGTCAAATAGTACATAAATAATGTCATGGTAAATCAAATACTACATATATAATGTCATTGTATGTCAAATTCTGTATCTAGATGTCATGGTAAGTCAAATACTGTATCTAGATGTCATGGTAAGTCAAATACTGTATCTAGATGTCATGGTAAGTCAAATACTCTATCTAGATGTCGTGGTACGTCAAAAGTACATATATAATGTCATGGTAAGTCAAATACTACATATATAATGTCATGGTACGTCAAATACCGTATCTAGATGTCATGGTAAGTCAAATACTCTATCTAGATGTCGTGGTACGTCAAATACTGTATCTAGATGTCATGGTAAGTCAAATACTGTATCTAGATGTCGTGGTACGTCAAATAGTACATAAATAATGTCATGGTAAGTCAAATACAAATGTCATGGTAGTCAAATACTGTATCTAGATGTCATGGTAAGTCAAATACTGTATCTAGATGTCATGGTAAGTCAAATACTGTTTCTAGATGTCATGGTAAGTCCAATTCTGTATCTAGATGTCGTGGTACGTCAAATAGTACATATATAATGTCATGGTAAGTCAAATACTGTATCTAGATGTCGTGGTACGTCAAATAGTACATAAATAATGTCATGGTAAGTCAAATACTACATATATAATGTCATTGTATGTCAAATTCTAGTCATGGTAAGTCAAATACCGTATCTAGATGTCATGGTAAGTCAAATACTTTATCTAGATGTCGTGGTAAGTCAAATTACATATATAATGTCATGGTACGTCAAATACTGTATCTAGATGTCATGGCAAGTCAAATACTGTATCTAGATGTCGTGGTACGTCAAATAGTACATATATAATGTCATGGTATGTCAAATACTGTATCTAGATGTCGTAGTACGTCAAATAGCTAGATGTCATGGTAAGTCAAATACTATATATAATGTCAGGTAAGTCAAATACTGTATCTAGATGTCATGGTAAGTCCAATACTGTATCTAGATGTCGTGGTACGTCAAATACTATATCTAATATCATGGTAAGTCAAATCTGTATCTAGTACATAACTAATGTCATGGTAAGTCAATACTACATATATAATACAAGCAAACATATATAATGTCATAGTAAGTCAAATACTGTATCAATGTCATGTATGTCAAATACTGTATATAGATGTCATGGTAAGTCAAATACTGTATCTAGATGTCGTGGTACGTCAAATAGTACATATATAATGTCATGGTAAGTCAAATACTACATATATAATGTCATAGTAAGTCAAATACTGTATCAAATGCATGGTAAGTCAAATACTACATATATAATGTCATGGTAGTCAAATACTGTATCTAGATGTCGTGGTACGTCAAATACTGTATCTAGATATCATGGTAAGTCAAATACTGTATATAATGTCGAGTACCACAAATACTACATATATAATGTCATGGTAAGTCAAATACTGTATCTAGATGTCATGGTAAGTCAACTACTATATAATGTCGTTGTACGTCAAATACTCATATATAATGTTATGGTAAGTCAAATACTGTATCTAGATGTCGTGGTACGTCAAATAGTACATATATAATGTCATGGTAAGTCAAATACTGTATCTAGATGTCATGGTAAGTCAAATACTGTATATAGATGTCATGGTACGTCAAATACGTACCTAAATGTCATGGTAAGTCAAATACTGTATATAGATGTCATGGTAAGTCAAATACTGTATCTAGATGTCGTGGTACGTCAAATAGTACATATATAATGTCATGGTAAGTCAAATACTGTATCTAGATGTCGTGGTACGTCAAATAGTACATAACTAATGTCATGGTAAGTCAAATACTACATATATAATGTCATTGTATGTCAAATTCTGTATCTAGATGTCATGGTAAGTCAAATACTGTATCTAGATATCGTGGTACGTCAAATAGTACATATATAATGTCATGGTAAGTCAAATACTGTATCTAGATGTCGTGGTACGTCAAATAGTACATATATAATGTCATGGTAAGTCAAATACCATAATGTCATGGTAGTCATCTGTATCTAGATGTCATGGTAAGTCAAATACTGTATCTAGATGTCGTGGTACGTCAAATAGTACATATATAATGTCATGGTAAGTCAAATACTGTATCTAGATGTCGTGGTACGTCAAATACTGTATCTAGATATCATGGTAAGTCAAATTCTGTATCTAGATGTCGTGGTACGTCAAATACTACATATATAATGACAAAGTAAGTCAAATACTGTATCTAGATGTCATGGTAAGTCAATTACTGTATCGATATGTCGTTGTACGTCAAATACTACATATAAATGTTATGGTATGTCAAATACTGTATATAGATAGTTGTCATGGTAAGTCAATTACTGTATCTATATGTCATGGTACGTCAAATACTGTATCTGTATGTCATGGTAGGTCAATTACTGTATATATATGTCATGGTAAGTCAAATACAGTATCTATATGTCATGGTAAGTCAAATACTGTATCTATATGTCATGGTAAGTCAAATACTACATATATATGTCATGGTAAGTCAAATACTGTATCTAGACACCAAAACACAAAAATGTCATTGTAAGTCAAATACTAATATATAATGTCATGGTAAGTCAAATACTGTATCTATATGTCATGGTACGTCAAATAGTACATATATAATGTCAAGGTAAGTCAAATACTGTATCTAGATGTC
>CM026402.1:77262823-77310516 GCA_014843695.1 Archivesica marissinica | reverse complement strand
CGTGCTGTACAGACACATATCCTCTACAAGTATATATAGAATCGAATAGTCAGTGCTGTACATACACATATCCTCTACATTTATATACAGAATCGATTAGTCCGTGCTGTACGGATACATATCCTCTACATGTATATACAGAATCGAATAGTTCGTGCTTTCCGGACACACATCCTCTACATTTATATACATAATCGAATAGTCCGTGCTGTACATACACATATCCTCTACATTTATATACAGAATCGAATATTCCATGCTGTACAGATACATATCATCTACATACATTTATATACAGAATCGAATAGTCCGTGCTGTACAGACACATAACCTCTACATGTATACACAGAATTGAATATTCCATGCAGTCCGGACACATATACTCTACATTTATATACATAATCGAATAGTCCGTACTGTCGGGACACATATCCTCTTCATGTATATACAGAATCGAATAGTCCGTGCTGTACAGACACATATCCTCTACATTTATATACAGAATCGAATAGTCCATGCTGTACAGACACATATCCTCTAAATGTATATACAGAATCGAATAGTCCATGCTGTACAGACACATATCATCTACATGTATATACAGAATCCAATAGTCCATGCTTTACAGACACACATCCTCTACATTTATATACATAATCCAATAGTCCATACCGTACATACACATATCCTCTACATTTATATACAGAATCCAATATACCATGCTGTACAAACACATATCCTCACATACATTTATATACAGAATAAAATAGTCCATCCTGTACAGACACATATCCTCTACATTTATATACAGAATCAAATAGTCAATGCTGTACAATACATATCCTACATACATTTATATACAGAATCGAATAATCCATGCTGTAAGGACACATATCATATACATTTATATACATAATCGAAAATTCCTTGCTGTACAGACACATATCCTCTACAATTATATACAGAACGAATATTCATGCTGTACAGACACATAACTCAACATGTATATACAGAATCGAAATATCCATGCTGTAACGACACATATCTCTAACATGTATATACAGAATCGAATAGTCCGTGCCACCACACACCCACAAAAAAACAAACCCAACAACACAACCCACAAAAAAACAAAAACCACAAAACAACCCACAACAAAACAAACAAACCCAGCCATACACACACATATCTCTACAGTATATACAGAATCGAATAGTCCATGCTGTACACACACATATCCTCTACATTTATATACAGAATCGAATAGTCCATGCTGTACAGACAAATATCCTCTACATATATATACAGAATCGAATAGTCAATGCTGCACACACAAATATCATCTACATGTATAAACAGAATCGAATAATCCATGCTGTACAGACACATATCCTCTACATTTATATACAGAATCCAATAGTCCATGCTGCACACACACACATCCTCTACATTTATATACAGAACCGAATAGTCCATCCTGTACATACACATATCCTCTACATGAACAAACCAAACACACAAAAAACCCACAAAACAAACAAACCCCCACACACACCCACAAAACAAACAAACCACACAACACAACCACAAACAAACAAACCACAAAACAACCCACAACATATTTACAGAATCGAATAGTCCGTGCTATACAGACACATATCCAATACATTTATATACAGAATCGAATAGTCCATGCTGTACAGACACATATCCTCTACATGTATATACAGAATCGAATAGTCCATGCTGTACAGACACATATCCTCAACATTTATATACAGAATCGAATAGTCCATGCTGTACAGACACATATCCTCTACATGAATATACATAATCGAATAGTCCGTGCAGTACATACACATATCCTCTACATTTATATACAGAATCGAATATTCCATGCTGTACAGATACATATCGTCTACATACATTTATATACAGAATCGAATAGTCCATGCTGTACAGACACATATTCTCTACATTTATATACAGAATCGAATATTCCATGCTGTACAGATACATATCGTCTACATACATTTATATACATAATCGAATAGTCCGTGCTGTACAGACTCATATCCTCTACAAGTATATACAGAATCGAATAGTCCGTGCTGTACAGACACCTATCCTCTACATTTATATACATAATCGAATAGTCCATGCTGTACATACAAATATCCTCTACATTTATATACAGAATCGATTATTCCATACTGTACAGATACATAACGTCTACATACATTTATATACTGAATCGAATTGTCCATGCTGTATAGACACATATCCTCTACATGTATATACAGAATCGAATAGTCCGTGCTGTATAGACACATATCCTCTACGTTTATATACAGAATCGAATAGTCCGTGCTTTCCGGACACACATCCTCTACATTTATATACAGAATCGAATATTCCGTGCTGTACAGACACATATCCTCTACATTTATATACAGAATCGAATAGTCCATGCTGTACAGACACATATCCTCTACATGTATATACAGAATCGAATAGTCCGTGCTATACGGACACACATCCTCTACATTTATATACATAATCGAATAATCCGTGCAGTACATACACATATCCTCTACATTTATATACAGAATCGAATATTCCATGCTGTACAGACACATATCGTCTACATACATTTATATACAGAATCGAATAGTCCATGCCATACAGACACATATTCTCTACATTTATATACAGAATCGAATAGTCCATGCTGTACAGACACATATCCTCTACATTTATATACAGAATCGAATAGTCCATGCTGTACAGACACATATCCTTACTACATTTATATACAGAATCGAATATTCCATGCTGTACAGACACATATCCTCTACATTTATATACAGAATCGAATATTCCATGCTGTACAGACACATATCCTCTACATGTATATACAGAATCGAATAGCCCGTGCTGTACAGACACATATCCTCTACATGTATATACATAATCGAATAGTCCATGCTGTCCGGACACATATCCTCTACATTTATATACAGAATCGAATATTCCATGCTGTACAGATACATATCGTCTACATACATTTAAATACTGAATCGAATAGTCCATACTGTACAGACACATATCCTCTACATGTATATACAGAGTCGAATATTCCATGCTGTACAGATACATATCGTCTACATACATTTATATACATAATCGAATAGTCCGTGCTGTCGGGACACATATCCTCTTCATGTATATACAAAATCGAATAGTCCGTGCTGTATAGACACATATCCTCTACATTTATATACAGAATCGAATAGTCCATGCTGTACAGACACATATCCTCTACATTTATATACAGAATCGAATAGTCCATGCTGTACAGACACATATCCTCTACATGTATATACAGAATCGAATAGTCCGTGTTTCGGACACACATCCTCTACATTATATACATAATCGAATAGTCCGTGCAGTACATACACATATCCTCTACATTTATATACATAATCGAATATTCCATGCTGTATAGATACATATCCTCAACATACATTTATATACAGAATCGAATAGTCCATGCCATACACACACATATTCTCTACAATTATACACAGAATCGAATAGTCCATGCTGTACACACACATATCCTCTACATGTATATACAGAATCGAATATTCCGTGCTGTACAGAAACATATCTTCTACATATATATACAGAATCGAATAGTCCGTGCTGTACAGACACATATCCTCTACATTTATATACAGAATCGAATAGTCATTGCTGTACAGAAACATATCCTCTACAGGTTTATACAGAATCGAATAGTCCGTGCTGTACTGACACATATCTTCTACATGTATATACAGAATCGAATAGTCCATGCTGTACAGACACATATCCTCTACATTTATATACAGAATCGAATAGTCATTGCTGTACAGACACATATCCTCTACGTTTATATACAGAATCGAATATTCCATGCTGTAGAGATACATATCGCCTACATACATTTATTTACAGAATCGAATAGTCGGTGCTGTACAGACACATATCCACTACATTTATATACAGAATCGAATAGTCCGTGCTGTCGGGACACATATCCTCTACATGTATATACAGAATCGAATAGTCCGTGCTGTACAGACACATATCCTCCACATTTATATACAGAATCGAATAGTCCATGCTGTAAAGACACATATCCTCTACATGAATATACAGAATCGAATAGACCATGCTGTACAGATACATATCGTCTACATACATTTATATACAGAATCGAATATTCCATGCTGTACAGATACATATCGTCTACATACATTTATATACAGAATCGAATATTCCATGCCATACAGACACATATTATCTACATTTATATACAGAATCGAATAGTCCATGCTATACAGACACATATCCTCTACAAGTATATACATAATCGAATAATCCGTGCTGTACATACACATATCCTCTACATTTATATGCAGAATCGAATATTCCATGCTGTACAGATACATATCCTCTACATACATTTATATACAGAATCGAATAGTCCATGCCATACAGACACATGTTCTCTACATTTATATATAGAATCGAATAGTCCATGCTGTACAGACACATATCCTCTACATTTATATACAGACTCGAATATTCCATGCTGTACAGATACATATCCTTTACATACATTTATATACAGAATCGAATATTCCGTGCTGTACAGACACATATCCTCTACAAGTATATACAGAATCGAATAGCCCGTGTTGTACAGACACATATCCTCTACATTTATATACAGAATCGAATAGTCCGTGCTGTAATGACACATATCCTCTACATGTATATACAGAATCGAATAGTCCGTGCAGTACATACACATATCCTCTACATTTATATACAGAATCGAATATTCCATGCTGTACAGATACATATCGTCTACATACATTTATATACAGAATCGAATATTCCATGCCATACAGACACATATTCTCTACATTTATATACAGAATCGAATAGTCCATGCTGTACAGAAACATATCCTCTACAAGTATATACAGAATCGAATAGTCCGTGCTGTATAGACACATATCCTCTACATTTATATAAAGAATCGAATAGTCCGTCCTGTACGGATACATATCCTTTACACGTATATACAGAATCGAATATTCCATGTTGTACAAACACATATCCTACACATGTATTTACAGAATCGAATAGTCTGTGCTTCATGGACACAAATCCTCTACATGTATATGCATAATCGAATATCCCATGCTGTCCGGACACATATCCTCTACATGTATATACAAGATCGAATAGTCCATGCTTTCCGGACACACATCCTCTACATTTATATACAGAATCGAATATTCCATGCTGTACAGATACATATCGTCTACATACATTTAAATACTGAATCGAATAGTCCATACTGTACAGACACATATCCTCTACATGTATATACAGAGTCGAATATTCCATGCTGTACAGATACATATCGTCTACATACATTTATATACATACTCGAATAGTCCGTGCTGTCGGGACACATATCCTCTTCATGTATATACAAAATCGAATAGTCCGTGCTGTATAGACACATATCCTCTACATTTATATACAGAATCGAATAGTCCATGCTGTACAGACACATAACCTCTACATGTATATACAGAATCGAATAGTCCATGCTGTACAGACACATATTCTCTACATGTATATACAGAATCGAATAGTCCGTGCTTTTCGGACACACATCCTCTACATTTATATACATAATCGAATAGTCCGTGCAGTACATACACATATCCTCTACATTTATATACATAATCGAATATTCCATGCTGTATAGATACATATCCTCAACATACATTTATATACAGAATCGAATAGTCCATGCCATACACACACATATTCTCTACAATTATACACAGAATCGAATAGACCATGCTGTACAGACACATATCCTCTACATGTATATACAGAATCGAATATTCCGTGCTGTACAGACACATATCTTCTACATATATATACAGAATCGAATAGTCCGTGCTGTACAGACACATATCCTCTACATTTATATACAGAATCGAATAGTCATTGCTGTACAGAAACATATCCTGTACAGGTTTATACAGAATCGAATAGTCCGTGCTGTACTGACACATATCTTCTACATGTATATACAGAATCGAATAGTCCATGCTGTACAGACACATATCCTCTACATTTATATACAGAATCGATTAGTCATTGCTGTACAGACACATATCCTCTACATTTATATACAGAATCGAATAGTCCGTGCTTTCCGGACACACATCCTCTACATTTATATACATAATCGAATAGTCCATGCTGTACATACACATATCGTCTACGTTTATATACAGAATCGAATATTCCATGCTGTAGAGATACATATCGCCTACATACATTTATTTACAGAATCGAATAGTCGGTGCTGTACAGACACATATCCACTACATTTATATACAGAATCGAATAGTCCGTGCTGTCGGGACACATATCCTCTACATGTATATACAGAATCGAATAGTCCGTGCTGTATAGACACATATCCTCCACATTTATATACAGAATCGAATAGTCCATGCTGTAAAGACACATATCCTCTACATGAATATACAGAATCGAATAGACCATGCTGTACAGATACATATCGTCTACATACATTTATATACAGAATCGAATATTCCATGCTGTACAGATACATATCGTCTACATACATTTATATACAGAATCGAATATTCCATGCCATACAGACACATATTATCTACATTTATATACAGAATCGAATAGTCCATGCTATACAGACACATATCCTCTACAAGTATATACATAATCGAATAATCCGTGCTGTACATACACATATCCTCTACATTTATATGCAGAATCGAATATTCCATGCTGTACAGATACATATCCTCTACATACATTTATATACAGAATCGAATAGTCCGTGCAGTACATACACATATCCTCTACATTTATATACAGAATCGAATAGTCCGTTCTTTCCGGACATACATCCTCTACATTTATATACATAATCGAATAGTCCGTGCAGTACATACACATATCCTCTACATTTATATACAGAATCGAATATTCCATGCTGTACAGATACATATCGTCTACATACATTTATATACAGAATCGAATAGTCCATGCCATACAGACACATATTCTCTACATTTATATACAGAATCGAATAGTCCATTCTGTTCATACACATATCCTCTACAAGTATATAGATAATCGAATAATTCGTGCTGTACGTACACATATCCTCTACATTTATATGCAGAATCGAATATTCCAAGCTGTACAGATACATATCCTCTACATACATTTATATACAGAATCGAATAGTCCGTGCAGTACATACACATATCCTCTACATGTATATACAGAATCGAATAGTCCATGCTGTACAGACACATATCGTTTACATGTATATACAGAATCGAATATTCCGTTCTTTCCGGACCTACATCCTCTACATTTATATACATAATCGAATAGTCCGTGCAGTACATACACATATCCTCTACATTTATATACAGAATCGAATATTCCATGCTGTACAGATACATATCGTCTACATACATTTATATACAGAATCGAATAGTCCATGCTGTACAGACACATATTCTCTACATTTATATACAGAATCGAATATTCCATGCTGTACAGATACATATCGTCTACATACATTAATATACATAATCGAATAGTCCATACTGTCCGGACACATATCATTGTACATTTCTATACAGAATCGAATAGTCCGTGCTGTACAGACACATATCCTCTACAAGTATATAGAGAATCGAATAGTCAGTGCTGTACAGACACATATCCTCTACATTTATATACATAATCGAATAGTCCGTGCTGTACATACAAATATCCTCTACATTTATATACATAATCGAATATTCCATGCTGTACAGATACATAACGTCTACATACATTTATATACAGAATCGAATAGTCCATACTGTACAGACACATATCCTCTACATGTATATACAGAATCGAATAGTCCGTGCTGTACAGACACATATCCTCTACATTTATATACAGAATCGAATAGTCCGTGCTTTCCGGACACACATCCTCTACATTTATATACATAATCAAATAGTCCGTGCTGTACATATACATATCCTCTACATTTATATACAGAATCGAATATTCCAATCTGTACAGATACATATCGTCTACATACATTTATATACTGAATCGAATAGTCCGTGCTGTACAGACACATACCCTCTACATGTATACACAGAATCGAATATTCCATGCTGTTCGGACACATATACCCTACATTTATATAAATACTCGAATAGTCCGTGCTGTCGGGACACATATCCTCTTCATGTATATACAAAATCGAATAGTCCGTGCAGTACAGACACATTTCCTCTACATGTATATACAGAAACGAATAGTCCATGCTGTACAGACACATATCCTCTACATGTATATACAGAATCGAATAGTCCGTGCTTTCCGGACAAACATCCTCTACATTTATATACATAATCGAATAGTCGGTGCAGAACATACACATATCCTCTACATTTATATACAGAATCGAATATTCCATGCTGTACAGATACATATCGTCTACATACATTTATATACAGAATCGAATATTCCATGCCATACAGACACATATTCTCTACATTTCTATACAGAATATAATAGTCCGTGATGTACATACACATATCCTCTACAAGTATATAGAGAATCGAATAGTCCGTGCTGTACAGACACATATCCTCTACATTTATATACATAATCGAATAGTCCGTGCTGTACATACACATATCCTCAACATGTATACACAGAATCGAATATTCCATGCTCTCCGGACACATATACCCTACATTTATATACAGAATCGAATAGTCCGTGCTCTCCGGACACACATCCTCTACATTTATATACATAATCGAATAGTCGGTGCAGTACATACACATATCCTCTACATTTATATACAGAATCGAATATTCCATGCTGTACAGATACATATCGTCTACATACATTTATATACAGAATCGAATATTCCATGCCATACAGACACATATTCTCTACATTTATATACAGAATCGAATATTCCATGCTGTATAGACACATATCCTCTACATTTATATACAGAATCGAATATTCCATGCTGTACAGATACATATCGTCTACATACATTTATATACATAATCGAATAGTCCGTGCTGTCCGGACACATATCCTGTACATTTCTATACAGAATCGAATAGTCCGTGCTGTACAGACACATATCCTCTACAAGTATATACAGAATCGAATAGTCCGTGCTGTACAGACACATATCCTCTACATTTATATACATAATCGAATAGTCCGTGCTGTACATACACATATCCTCAACATGTATACACAGAATCGAATATTCCATGCTGTCCGGACACATATACCCTACATTTATATACATACTCGAATAGTCCGGGCTGTCGGGACACATATCCTCTTCATGTATATACAAAATCGAATAGTCCGTGCAGTACAGACACATATCCTCTACATTTATATACAGAATCGAATAGTCCATGCTGTCCGGACACATATACCCTTATTTATATACATACTCGAATAGTCCGTGCTGTCGGGACACATATCCTCTTCATGTATATACAAAATCGAATAGTCCATTCTGTACAGACACATAACCTCTACATGTATATACAGAATCGAATAGTCCATGCTGTACAGACACATATCCTCTACATGTATATACAGAATCGAATAGTCCGTGCTTTCCGGACACACATCCTCTACATTTATATACATAATCGAATAATCGGTGCAGTACATACACATATCCTCTACACATTTATATACAGAATCGAATATTCCATGCTGTACAGATACATATCGTCTACATACATTTATATACAGAATCGAATATTCCATACCATACAGACACATATTCTCTACATTTATATACAGAATCGAATAGTCCATGCTGTAGAGACACATATCCTCTACATTTTTATACAGAATTGAATATTCCATGCTGTACAGATACATATCGTCTACATACATTTATATACATAATCGAATAGTCCATGCTGTCCGGACACATATCCTGTACATTTCTATACAGAATCGAATATTCCGTGCTCTACATACACATATCCTCTACATTTATATACAGAATCGAATATTCCATGCTGTACAGATACATATCATCTACATACATTTATATACAGAATCGAATAGTCCGTGCTGTACAGACACATACTCTCTACATGTATACACAGAATCGAATATTCCATGCTGTCCGGACACATATACTCTAAATTTATATACATAATCGAATAGTCCGTGCTGTCGGGACACATATCCTCTTCATGTATATACAGAATCGAATAGTCCATGCTGTACAGACACATATCCTACACATGTATTTACAGAATCGAATAGTCTGTTCTTCATGGACACAAATTCTCTACATGTATATGCATAATCGAATATCCCATGCTGTCCGGACACATATCCTCTACATGTATATACAGAATCGAATAGTCCGTGCGTTCCGGACACACATCCTCTACATTTATATACATAATCGAATAGTTTGTGCTGTACATACACATATCCTCTACATTTATATACAGAATCGAATATTCCATGCTGAACAGATATATATCGTCTACATACATTTATATACAGAATCGAATAGTCCATGCTGTAGAGTCACATATCCTCTACATTTATATACAGAATCGAATATTCCATGCTGTACAGATACATATCGTCTACATACATTTATATACATAATCGAATAGTCCGTGCTGTCCGGACACATATCCTGTACATTTCTATACAGAATCGAATATTCCGTGCTGTAAAGAAACATATCCTCTACAAGTATATACAGAATCGAATAGTCCGTGCTGTACAGACACATATCCTCTACATTTATATACATAATCGAATAGGCCGTGCTGTACATACACATATCCTCTACATTTATATACAGAATCGAAAATTCCATGCTGTACAGATACATATCATCTACATACATTTATATACAGAATCGAATAGTCCGTGCTGTACAGACACATACACTGTACATGTATACACAGAATCGAATATTCCATGCTGTCGGGACACATATCCTTTTCATGTATATACAGAATCGAATAGTCCATGCTGTACAAACACATATCCTACACATGTATACACAGAATCGAATATTCCATGCTGTCGGGATACATATCCTCTTCATGTATATACAGAATCGAATAGTCCGTGCTGTCGGGACACATATCCTCTACATTTATATACAGAATCGAATAGTCCATGCTGTAAAGACACATATTTTCTACATGTATATACAGAATCGAATAGTCCATGCTTTCCGGACACACATCCTCTACATTTATATACAGAATCTAATATACCATGCTGTACAGATACATATCGTCTACATACATTTATATACAGAATCGAATAGTCCGTGCTTTCCGAACACACACCCTCTACATTTATATAAATTATCGAATAGTCCGTGCTGTACATACACATATCCTCTACATCTATGCACAGACTCGAATAGTCCATGCTGCCCGGACACATATACTCTACATTTATATACAGAATCGAATATTCCATGCTGTACAGATACATATTATCTACATACATTTATATATACAGAATCGAATAGTCCGTGCTGTACAGACACATATCCTCTACAAGTATATACAGAATCGAATAGTCAGTGTTGTACAAACACATATCCTCGAAATTTATACACAGAATCGAATAGTCCATGCTGTACAGACACATATCCTCTACATTTATATACAGAATCGAATAGTCCGTGCTGTACGGATACATATCCTCAACATGTATATACATAATCGAATAGTCCGTGCTGTACATACACATATCCACTACATTTATATACAGAATCTAATATTCCATGCTGTACAGATACATACCGTTTACATACATTTATATACAGAATCGAATAGTCCATGCTGGTCAGACACATACCCTCTACATGTATACATAGAATCGAATATTCCATGCTGTCTGGACACACATCCTCTACATTTATATACATAATCGAACAGTACGTGCTGTACATACACATATCCTCTACATTTATATACAGAATCGAATATTCCATGCTGTACAGCTACATATCGTCTACATACATTTATATACATAATCGAATAGTCCGTGCTGTACAGACACATATCCTCTACATGTATACACATAATCGAATAGTCCGTGCTGTCGGGACACATATCCTCTACATTTATATACAGAATCGAATATTCCATGCTGTACAGATACATATCCTCTACATTTATATACAGAATAGAATAGTCCGTGCTGTCGGGACACATATTCTCTACATGTATATACAGAATAGAATAGTCCGTGCTGTACATACACATATCGTCTACATTTACATACAGAATCGAATATTCCATGCTGTACAAATACATATCGTCTACATACATTTATATACAGATTCGAATAGTATATGCTGTACAGACACATATCCTCTACATGTATATACAGAATCGAATAGTCCGTGCTGTACAGACACATATCCTCTACATTTATATACAGAATCGAATATTCCGTGCTGTACAGACACATATCCTCTACAAGTATATATAGAATCGAATAGTCAGTGCTGTACATACACATATCCTCTACATTTATATACAGAATCGATTAGTCCGTGCTGTACGGATACATATCCTCTACATTTATATACATAATCGAATAGTCCGTGCTGTACATACACATATCCTCTACATTTATATACAGAATCGAATATTCAATGCTGTACAGATACATATCATCTACATACATTTATATACAGAATCGAATAGTCCGTGCTGTACAGACACATACCCTCTACATGTATACACAGAATTGAATATTCCATGCAGTCCGGATACATATCCTCTACATGTATATACATAATCGAATAGTCCGTGCTGTACAGACACATATCCTCTACATTTATATACAGAATCGAATATTCCGTGCTGTACAGACACATATCCTCTACATTTATATACAGAATTGAATAGTCCATGCTGTACAGACACATATCCTCTACATGTATATACAGAATCGAATAGTCCGTGCTTTCCGGACACACATCCTCTACATTTATATACATAATCGAATAGTCCGTGCTGTCGGGACACATATCCTCTACATGTATATACAGAATCGGATAGTCCATGCTGTACAGACACATATCCTCTACATGTATATACAGAATCGAATAGTCCGTGCTTTCCGGACACACATCCTCTACATTTATATACATAATCGAATGGTCCGTGCTGTACATACACATATCCTCTACATTTACATACAGAATCGAATATTCCATGCTGTTCAAATACATATCGTTTACATACATATATATACAGATTCGAATAGTCCATGCTGTACAGACACATATCCTCTACATGTATATACATAATCGAATAGTCCGTGCTGTACAGACACATATCCTCTACATGTATACACAGAATCGAATAGTCCGTGCTGTCGGGACACATATCCTCTACATTTATATACAGAATCGAATATTCCATGCTGTACAGATACATATCCTCTACATTTATATACAGAATCGAATATTCCGTGCTGTCGGGACACATATTCTCTACATGTATATACAGAATCGAATAGTCCATGCTGTACAGACACATATCCTCTACATGTATATACTGAATCGAAATAGTCCGTGCTTTCCGGATACACATCCTCTACATTTATATAAATAATCGAATAGTCCGTGCTGTACATACACATATCGTCTACATTTACATACAGAATCGAATATTGCATGCTGTACAAATACATATCGTCTACATACATTTATATACAGATTCGAATAGTATATGCTGTACAGACACATATCCTCTACATGTATATACAGAATCGAATAGTCCGTGCTGTACAGACACATATCCTCTACATTTATATACAGAATCGAATATTCCGTGCTGTACAGACACATATCCTCTACAAGTATATATAGAATCGAATAATCAGTGCTGTACATACACATATCCTCTACATTTATATACAGAATCGATTAGTCCGTGCTGTACGGATACATATCCTCTACATGTATATACAGAATCGAATAGTTCGTGCTTTCCGGACACATATCCTCTACATTTATATACATAATCGAATAGTCCGTGCTGTACATACACATATCCTCTACATTTATATACAGAATCGAATAGTCCGTGCTGTACAGACACATATCCTCTACATTTATATACAGAATCGAATATTCCGTGCTGTACAGACACATATCCTCTACATTTATATACAGAATTGAATAGTCCATGCTGTACAGACACATATCCTCTACATGTATATACAGAATCGAATAGTCCGTGCTTTCCGGACACACATCCTCTACATTTATATACATAATCGAATAGTCCGTGCTGTCGGGACACATATCCTCTACATGTATATACAGAATCGAATAGTCCATGCTGTACAGACACATATCCTCTACATGTATATACAGAATCGAATAGTCCATGCTTTACAGACACACATCCTCTACATTTATATACATAATCGAATAGTCCGTGCTGTACATACACATATCCTCTACATTTACATACAGAATCGAATATTCCATGCTGTTCAAATACATATCGTACATACATATATATACAGATTCGAATAGTCCATGCTGTACAGACACATATCCTCTACATGTATATACATAATCGAATAGACCGTGCTGTACAGACACATATCCTCTACATTTATATACAGAATCGAATATTCCGTGCTGTACAGACACATATCCTCTACAAGTATATACAGAATCGAATAGTCAGTGTTGTACAAACACATATCCTCGAAATTTATACACAGAATCGAATAGTCCATGCTGTACAGACACATATCCTCTACATTTATATACAGAATCGAATAGTCCGTGCTGTACGGATACATATCCTCAACATGTATATACATAATCGAATAGTCCGTGCTGTACATACACATCCACTACATTTATATACAGAATCTAATATTCCATGCTGTACAGATACATACCGTTTACATACATTTATATACAGAATCGAATAGTCCATGCTGGTCAGACACATACCCTCTACATGTATACATAGAATCGAATATTCCATGCTGTCTGGACACACATCCTCTACATTTATATACATAATCGAACAGTACGTGCTGTACATACACATATCCTCTACATTTATATACAGAATCGAATATTCCATGCTGTACAGCTACATATCTTCTACATACATTTATATACATAATCGAATAGTCCGTGCTGTACAGACACATATCCTCTACATGTATACACAGAATCGAATAGTCCGTGCTGTCGGGACACATATCCTCTACATTTATATACAGAATCGAATATTCCATGCTGTACAGATACATATCCTCTACATTTATATACAGAATAGAATAGTCCGTGCTGTCGGGACACATATTCTCTACATGTATATACAGAATCGAATAGTCCATGCTGTACAGACACATATCCTATACATGTATATACTGAATCGAAATAGTCCGTGCTGTACAAACACATATCCTCTACATTTATATACAGAATCGAATATTCCGTGCTGTACAGACACATATCCTCTACATGTATATACAGAATCGAATAGTCCGTGCTGTACAGACACATATCCTCTACATTTATATACAGAATCGAATATTCCGTGCTGTACAGACACATATCCTCTACAAGTATATATAGAATCGAATAGTCAGTGCTGTACATACACATATCCTCTACATTTATATACAGAATCGATTAGTCCGTGCAGTACGGATACATATCCTCTACATGTATATACAGAATCGAATAGTTCGTGCTTTCCGGACACACATCCTCTACATTTATATACATAATCGAATAGTCCGTGCTGTACATACACATATTCTCTACATTTATATACAGAATCGAATATTCCATGCAGTACAGATACATATCATCTACATACATGTATATACAGAATCGAATAGTCCGTGCTGTACAGACACATACCCTCTACATGTATACACAGAATTGAATATTCCATGCAGTCCGGACACATATCCTCTACATGTATATACATAATCGAATAGTCCGTGCTGTACAGACACATATCCTCTACATTTATATACAGAATCGAATATTCCGTGCTGTACAGACACATATCCTCTACAAGTATATACAGAATCGAATAGTCAGTGTTGTACAAACACATATCCTCGAAATTTATACACAGAATCGAATAGTCCATGCTGTACAGACACATATCCTCGAAATTTATATACAGAATCGAATAGTCCGTGCTGTACGGATACATATCCTCTACATGTATATACATAATCGAATAGTCCGTGCTGTACATACACATATCCTCTACATTTATATACAGAATCTAATATTCCATGCTGTACAGATACATACCGTTTACATACATTTATATACAGAATCGAATAGTCCATGCTGGTCAGACACATACCCTCTACATGTATACATAGAATCGAATATTCCATGCTGTCTGGACACATATCCTCTACATTTATATACAGAATCGAATATTCCATGCTGTACAGATACATATCGTCTACATACATTTATATACATAATCGAATAGTCCGTGCTGTACAGACACATATCCTCTACATGTATACACAGAATCGAATAGTCCGTGCTGTCGGGACACATATCCTCTACATTTATATACAGAATCGAATATTCCATGCTGTACAGATACATATCCTCTACATTTATATACAGAATCGAATATTCCGTGCTGTACAGACACATATCCTCTACAAGTATATACAGAATCGAATAGTCAGTGCTGTACATACACATATCCTCTACATTTATATACAGAATCGAATAGTCCGTGCTGTACAGATACATATCCTCTACATGTATATACAGAATCGAATAGTCCGTGCTTTCCGGACACACATCCTCTACATTTATATACATAATCGAATAGTCCGTGCTGTACAGACACATATCCTCTACATTTATATACAGAATCGAATATTCCATGCTGTACAGACACATATCGTTTACATACATATATATACAGAATCGAATAGTCCATGCTGTACAGACACATATCCTCTACATGTATATACATAATCGAATAGTCCGTGCTGTACAGACACATATCCTCTACATTTATATACAGAATCGAATATTCCGTGCTGTACAGACACATATCTTCTACAAGTATATACAGAATCGAATAGTCAGTGTTGTACAAACACATATCCTCGAAATTTATACACAGAATCGAATAGTCCATGCTGTACAGACACATATCCTCTACATTTATATACAGAATCGAATAGTCCGTGCTGTACGGATACATATCCTCAACATGTATATACATAATCGAATAGTCCGTGCTGTACATACACATATCCTCTACATTTATATACAGAATCTAATATTCCATGCTGTACAGATACATACCGTTTACATACATTTATATACAGAATCGAATAGTCCATGCTGGTCAGACACATACCCTCTACATGTATACATAGAATCGAATATTCCATGCTGTCTGGACACACATCCTCTACATTTATATACATAATCGAACAGTACGTGCTGTACATACACATATCCTCTACATTTATATACAGAATCGAATATTCCATGCTGTACAGCTACATATCGTCTACATACATTTATATACATAATCGAATAGTCCGTGCTGTACAGACACATATCCTCTACATGTATACACAGAATCGAATAGTCCGTGCTGTCGGGACACATATCCTCTACATTTATATACAGAATCGAATATTCCATGCTGTACAGATACATATCCTCTACATTTATATACAGAATCGAATATTCCGTGCTGTACAGACACATATCCTCTACAAGTATATATAGAATCGAATAGTCAGTGCTGTACATACACATATCCTCTACATTTATATACAGAATCGAATAGTCCGTGCTGTACAGACACATATCCTCTACATGTATATACAGAATCGAATAGTCCGTGCTTTCCGGACACACATCCTCTACATTTATATACATAATCGAATAGTCCGTGCTGTACATACACATATCCTCTACATTTACATACAGAATCGAATATTCCATGCTGTTCAAATACATATCGTTTACATACATATATATACAGATTCGAATAGTCCATGCTGTACAGACACATATCCTCTACATGTATATACATAATCGAATAGTCCGTGCTGTACAGACACATATCCTCTACATTTATATACAGAATCGAATATTCCGTGCTGTACAGACACATATCCTCTACAAGTATATACAGAATCGAATAGTCAGTGTTGTACAAACACATATCCTCGAAATTTATACACAGAATCGAATAGTCCATGCTGTACAGACACATATCCTCTACATTTATATACAGAATCGAATAGTCCGTGCTGTACGGATACATATCCTCAACATGTATATACATAATCGAATAGTCCGTGCTGTACATACACATATCCACTACATTTATATACAGAATCTAATATTCCATGCTGTACAGATACATACCGTTTACATACATTTATATACAGAATCGAATAGTCCATGCTGGTCAGACACATACCCTCTACATGTATACATAGAATCGAATATTCCATGCTGTCTGGACACACATCCTCTACATTTATATACATAATCGAACAGTACGTGCTGTACATACACATATCCTCTACATTTATATACAGAATCGAATATTCCATGCTGTACAGCTACATATCGTCTACATACATTTATATACATAATCGAATAGTCCGTGCTGTACAGACACATATCCTCTACATGTATACACAGAATCGAATAGTCCGTGCTGTCGGGACACATATCCTCTACATTTATATACAGAATCGAATATTCCATGCTGTACAGATACATATCCTCTACATTTATATACAGAATAGAATAGTCCGTGCTGTCGGGACACATATTCTCTACATGTATATACAGAATCGAATAGTCCATGCTGTACAGACACATATCCTATACATGTATATACTGAATCGAAATAGTCCGTGCTGTACAGACACATATCCTCTACATTTATATACAGAATCGAATATTCCGTGCTGTACAGACACATATCCTCTACATGTATATACAGAATCGAATAGTCCGTGCTGTACAGACACATATCCTCTACATTTATATACAGAATCGAATATTCCGTGCTGTACAGACACATATCCTCTACAAGTATATATAGAATCGAATAGTCAGTGCTGTACATACACATATCCTCTACATTTTTATACAGAATCGATTAGTCCGTGCAGTACGGATACATATCCTCTACATGTATATACAGAATCGAATAGTTCGTGCTTTCCGGACACACATCCTCTACATTTATATACATAATCGAATAGTCCGTGCTGTACATACACATATTCTCTACATTTATATACAGAATCGAATATTCCATGCTGTACAGATACATATCATCTACATACATGTATATACAGAATCGAATAGTCCGTGCTGTACAGACACATACCCTCTACATGTATACACAGAATTGAATATTCCATGCAGTCCGGACACATATCCTCTACATGTATATACATAATCGAATAGTCCGTGCTGTACAGACACATATCCTCTACATTTATATACAGAATCGAATATTCCGTGCTGTACAGACACATATCCTCTACAAGTATATACAGAATCGAATAGTCAGTGTTGTACAAACACATATCCTCGAAATTTATACACAGAATCGAATAGTCCATGCTGTACAGACACATATCCTCGAAATTTATATACAGAATCGAATAGTCCGTGCTGTACGGATACATATCCTCGACATGTATATACATAATCGAATAGTCCGTGCTGTACATACACATATCCTCTACATTTATATACAGAATCTAATATTCCATGCTGTACAGATACATACCGTTTACATACATTTATATACAGAATCGAATAGTCCATGCTGGTCAGACACATACCCTCTACATGTATACACAGAATCGAATAGTCCGTGCTGTCGGGACACATATCCTCTACATTTATATACAGAATCGAATATTCCATGCTGTACAGATACATATTCTCTACATTTATATACAGAATCGAATATTCCGTGCTGTACAGACACATATCCTCTACAAGTATATATAGAATCGAATAGTCAGTGCTGTACATACACATATCCTCTACATTTATATACAGAATCGATTAGTCCGTGCTGTACGGATACATATCCTCTACATGTATATACAGAATCGAATAGTTCGTGCTTTCCGGACACACATCCTCTACATTTATATACATAATCGAATAGTCCGTGCTGTACATACACATATCCTCTACATTTATATACAGAATCGAATATTCCATGCTGTACAGATACATATCATCTACATACATTTATATACAGAATCGAATAGTCCGTGCTGTACAGACACATAACCTCTACATGCATACACAGAATTGAATATTCCATGCAGTCCGGACACATATATTCTACATTTTTATACATAATCGAATAGTCCGTACTGTCGGGACACATATCCTCTTCATGTATATACAGAATCGAATAGTCCGTGCTGTACAGACACATATCCTCTACATTTATATACAGAATCGAATAGTCCATGCTGTACAGACACATATCCTCTAAATGTATATACAGAATCGAATAGTCCATGCTATACAGACACATATCATCTACATGTATATACAGAATGGAATAGTCCGTGCTTTCCGGACACACATCCTCTACATTTATATACCTAATCGAATAGTTCGTGCAGTACATACACATATCCTCTACATTTATATACAGAATCGAATATTCCATGCTGTACAGATACATATCGTCTACATACATTTATATACAGAATCGAATAGTCCATGCTGTACAGACACATATCCTCTACATTTATATACAGAATCAAATAGTGCATGCTGTACAGATACATATCGTCTACATACATTTCTATACAGAATCGAATAGTCCGTGCTGTCCGGACACATATCCTGTACATTTCTATGCAGAATCGAATATTCCGTGCTGTACAGACACATATCCTCTACAAGTATACACAGAATCGAATTGTCCGTGCTGTACAGACACATATCCTCTACATTCATATACAGAATCGAATAGTCCGTGCTGTACATACACATATCCTCTACATTTATATACAGAATCGAATAGCCCATGCTGTACAGACACATATCCTCTACATGTATATACAGAATCGAATAGTCCGTACTATCCGGACACACATCCTCTACATTTATATACATAATCGAATAGTCCGTGTTGTACATACATATATCCTCTACATTTATATACAGAATCGAATATTCCATTCTGTACAAATACATATCGTCTACATACATTTATATACAGATTCGAATAGTCCATGGTGTACAGACACATATCCTATACATGTATATACAGAATCGAATAGTCCGTGCTGTACGGATACATATCCTCTACATGTATATACATAATCGAATAGTTCGTGCTTTCCCGACACACATCCTTTTCATGTATATACAGAATCGAATAGTCCGTGCTGTACAGACACATATCCTCTACATTTATATACAGAATCGAATAGTCCATGCTGTACAGACACATATCCTCTAAATGTATATACAGAATCGAATAGTCCATGCTGTACAGACACATATCATCTACATGTATATACAGAATGGAATAGTCCGTGCTTTCCGGATACACATCCTCTACATTTATATACAGAATCGAATAGTCCGTGCTGTCGGGACACATATTCTCTACATGTATATACAGAATCGAATAGTCCATGCTGTACAGACACATATCCTCTACATGTATATACTGAATCGAAATAGTCCGTGCTTTCCGGATACACATCCTCTACATTTATATAAATAATCGAATAGTCCGTGCTGTATATACACATATCGTCTACATTTACATACAGAATCGAATATTCCATGCTGTACAAATACATATCGTCTACATACATTTATATACAGAATCGAATAGTACGTGCTGTACAGACACATATCCTCTACATGTATATACAGAATCGAATAGTCCGTGCTGTACAGACACATATCCTCTACATTTATATACAGAATCGAATAGTCCGTGCTGTACAGACACATATCTCTACATTATATACAGAATCGAATAGTCCATGCTGTACAGACACATATCCTCTACATTTATATACAGAATCGAATAGTCCGTGCTGTACAGACACATATCCTCTACATGTATATACAGAATCGAATAGTCATTGCTGTACAGACACATATCCTCTACATTTATATACAGAATCGAATAGTCCGTGCTGTACAGACACATATCCTCTACATTTATATACAGAATCGAATATCCATGCTGTACAGACACATATCTCTACATTTATATACAGAATCGAATAGTCCGTGCTGTACAGACACATATCCTCTACATTTATATACAGAATCGAATAGTCCGTGCTGACAACACATATCCTCTACAGAATCGAATAGTCCGTCTGTACAGACACATATCCTCTACATTTATATACAGAATCGAATAGTCCATGCTGTACAGACACATATCCTCTACATGTATATACAGAATCGAATAGTCCGTGCTTACGACACACATCCTCTACATGTATATACATAATCGAATAGTCCGTGCTGTACATACACATATCCTCTACATTTATATACAGAATCGAATATTCCATGCTGTACAGATACATATCATCTACATACATTTATATACAGAATCGAATAGTCCGTGCTGTACAGACACATAACCTCTACATGTATACACAGAATTGAATATTCCATGCAGTCCGGACACATATACTCTACATTTATATACATAATCGAATAGTCCGTACTGTCGGGACACATATCCTCTTCATGTATATACAGAATCGAATAGTCCGTGCTGTACAGACACATATCCTCTACATTTATATACAGAATCGAATAGTCCATGCTGTACAGACACATATCCTCTAAATGTATATACAGAATCGAATAGTCCATGCTGTACAGACACATATCATCTACATGTATATACAGAATGGAATAGTCCGTGCTTTCCGGACACACATCCTCTACATTTATATACCTAATCGAATAGTTCGTACCGTACATACACATATCCTCTACATTTATATACAGAATCGAATATTCCATGCTGTACAGATACATATCGTCTACATACATTTATATACAGAATCGAATAGTCCATGCTGTACAGACACATATCCTCTACATTTATATACAGAATCAAATAGTGCATGCTGTACAGATACATATCGTCTACATACATTTCTATACAGAATCGAATAGTCCGTGCTGTCCGGACACATATCCTGTACATTTCTATGCAGAATCGAATATTCCGTGCTGTACAGACACATATCCTCTACAAGTATACACAGAATCGAATAGTCCGTGCTGTACAGACACATATCCTCTACATTCATATACAGAATCGAATAGTCCGTGCTGTACATACACATATCCTCTACATTTATATACAGAATCGAATAGCCCATGCTGTACAGACACATATCCTCTACATGTATATACAGAATCGAATAGTCCGTACTATCCGGACACACATCCTCTACATTTATATACATAATCGAATAGTCCGTGTTGTACATACACATATCCTCTACATTTATATACAGAATCGAATATTCCATGCTGTACAAATACATATCGTCTACATACATTTATATACAGATTCGAATAGTCCATGGTGTACAGACACATATCCTCTACATGTATATACAGAATCGAATAGTCCATGCTGTACAGACACATATCCTCTACATTTATATACAGAATCAAATAGTCCGTGCTGTACGGATACATATCCTCTACATGTATATACATAATCGAATAGTTCGTGCTTTCCCGACACACATCCTTTTCATGTATATACAGAATCGAATAGTCCGTGCTGTACAGACACATATCCTCTACATTTATATACAGAATCGAATAGTCCATGCTGTACAGACACATATCCTCTAAATGTATATACAGAATCGAATAGTCCATGCTGTACAGACACATATCATCTACATGTATATACAGAATGGAATAGTCCGTGCTTTCCGGATACACATCCTCTACATTTATATACAGAATCGAATAGTCCGTGCTGTCGGGACACATATTCTCTACATGTATATACAGAATCGAATAGTCCATGCTGTACAGACACATATCCTCTACATGTATATACTGAATCGAAATAGTCCGTGCTTTCCGGATACACATCCTCTACATTTATATAAATAATCGAATAGTCCGTGCTGTATATACACATATCGTCTACATTTACATACAGAATCGAATATTCCATGCTGTACAAATACATATCGTCTACATACATTTATATACAGATTCGAATAGTATATGCTGTACAGACACATATCCTCTACATGTATATACAGAATCGAATAGTCCGTGCTGTACAGACACATATCCTCTACATTTATATACAGAATAGAATATTCCGTGCTGTACAGACACATATCCTCTACAAGTATATATAGAATCGAATAGTCAGTGCTGTACATACACATATCCTCTACATTTATATACAGAATCGATTAGTCCGTGCTGTACGGATACATATCCTCTACATGTATATACAGAATCGAATAGTTCGTGCTTTCCGGACACACATCCTCTACATTTATATACATAATCGAATAGTCCGTGCTGTACATACATATATCCTCTACATTTATATACAGAATCGAATATTCCATGCTGTACAGATACATATCATCTACATACATTTATATACAGAATCGAATAGTCCGTGCTGTACAGACACATATCCTCTACATTTATATACAGAATAGAATAGTCCGTGCTGTACAGACACATATCCTCTACAAGTATATATAGAATCGAATAGTCAGTGCTGTACATACACATATCCTCTACATTTATATACAGAATCGATTAGTCCGTGCTGTACGGATACATATCCTCTACATGTATATACAGAATCGAATAGTTCGTGCTTTCCGGACACACATCCTCTACATTTATATACATAATCGAATAGTCCGTGCTGTACATACACATATCCTCTACATTTATATACAGAATCGAATATTCCATGCTGTACAGATACATATCATCTACATACATTTATATACAGAATCGAATAGTCCGTGCTGTACAGACACATAACCTCTACATGTATACACAGAATTGAATATTCCATGCAGTCCGGACACATATACTCTACATTTATATACATAATCGAATAGTCCGTACTGTCGGGACACATATCCTCTTCATGTATATACAGAATCGAATAGTCCGTGCTGTACAGACACATATCCTCTACATTTATATACAGAATCGAATAGTCCATGCTGTACAGACACATATCCTCTAAATGTATATACAGAATCGAATAGTCCATGCTGTACAGACACATATCATCTACATGTATATACAGAATGGAATAGTCCGTGCTTTCCGGACACACATCCTCTACATTTATATACCTAATCGAATAGTTCGTACCGTACATACACATATCCTCTACATTTATATACAGAATCGAATATTCCATGCTGTACAGATACATATCGTCTACATACATTTATATACAGAATCGAATAGTCCATGCTGTACAGACACATATCCTCTACATTTATATACAGAATCAAATAGTGCATGCTGTACAGATACATATCGTCTACATACATTTCTATACAGAATCGAATAGTCCGTGCTGTCCGGACACATATCCTGTACATTTCTATGCAGAATCGAATATTCCGTGCTGTACAGACACATATCCTCTAAAAGTATACACAGAATCGAATAGTCCGTGCTGTACAGACACATATCCTCTACATTCATATACAGAATCGAATAGTCCGTGCTGTACATACACATATCCTCTACATTTATATACAGAATCGAATAGCCCATGCTGTACAGACACATATCCTCTACATGTATATACAGAATCGAATAGTCCGTACTATCCGGACACACATCCTCTACATTTATATACATAATCGAATAGTCCGTGTTGTACATACACATATCCTCTACATTTATATACAGAATCGAATATTCCATGCTGTACAAATACATATCGTCTACATACATTTATATACAGATTCGAATAGTCCATGGTGTACAGACACATATCCTCTACATGTATATACAGAATCGAATAGTCCATGCGGTACAGACACATATCCTCTACATTTATATACAGAATCGAATAGTCCGTGCTGTACGGATACATATCCTCTACATGTATATACATAATCGAATAGTTCGTGCTTTCCCGACACACATCCTTTTCATGTATATACAGAATCGAATAGTCCGTGCTGTACAGACACATATCCTCTACATTTATATACAGAATCGAATAGTCCATGCTGTACAGACACATATCCTCTAAATGTATATACAGAATCGAATAGTCCATGCTGTACAGACACATATCATCTACATGTATATACAGAATGGAATAGTCCGTGCTTTCCGGACACACATCCTCTACATTTATATACCTAATCGAATAGTCCGTGCAGTACATACACATATCCTCTACATTTATATACAGAATCGAATATTCCATGCTGTACAGATACATATCGTCTACATACATTTATATACAGAATCAAATAGTCCATGCTGTACAGACACATATCCTCTACATTTATATACAGAATCAAATAGTGCATGCTGTACAGATACATATCGTCTACATACATTTCTATACAGAATCGAATAGTCCGTGCTGTCCGGACACATATCCTGTACATTTCTATGCAGAATCGAATATTCCGTGCTGTACAGACACATATCCTCTACAAGTATACACAGAATCGAATAGTCCGTGCTGTACAGACACATATCCTCTACATTTATATACAGAATCGAATAGTCCGTGCTGTACATACACATATCCTCTACATTTATATACAGAATCGAATAGCCCATGCTGTACAGACACATATCCTCTACATGTATATACAGAATCGAATAGTCCGTATTATCCGGACACACATCCTCTACATTTATATACATAATCGAATATTCCATGCTGTACAAATACATATCGTCTACATACATTTATATACAGATTCGAATAGTCCATGGTGTACAGACACATATCCTCTACATGTATATACAGAATCGAATAGTCCATGCTGTACAGACACATATCCTCTACATTTATATACAGAATCGAATAGTCCGTGCTGTACGGATACATATCCTCTACATGTATATACATAATCGAATAGTTCGTGCTTTCCCGACACACATCCTCTACATTTATATACATAATCGAATAGTCCATGATATACATACACATATCCTCTACATTTATATACAGAATCGAATATTCCATGCTATACAGATACATATCGTCTACATACATTTATATACAGAATCGAATAGTCCGTAATGTACAGACACATACCCTCTACATGTATACACATAAACGAATATTCCATGCTGTCCGGACACATATACTCTACATTTATATACATAATCGATTAGTCAGTGCTGTCGGGACACATATCCTCTTCATGTATATATATAATCGAATAGTCCGTGCTGTACAGACACATATACTCTACATTTATATACAGAATCGAATAGTCCATGCTGTACCGACACATATCCTCTACATGTATATACAGAATCGAATAGTCCGTTCTTTCCGGACACACATCCTCTACATTTATATACATAATCGAATAGTCCGTGCAGTATACACATATCCTCTATATTTATATACAGAATCGAATATTCCATGCTGTACAGATACATATCGTCTACATACATTTATATACATAATCGAATAGTACGTGCTGTCCGGACTCATATCCTGTACATTTCTGTACAGTATCGAATATTCCGTGCTGTACAGACACATATCCTCTACAAGTATATACAGAATCGAATAGTCCGTGCTGTACAGACACATATCCTCTACATTTATATACATAATCAAATAGTCCGTGCTGTACATACACATATCCTCTACATTTATATACAGAATCGAATATTCCATGCTGTACAGATACCCCTCGTCTACACACATTTATATACTGAATCGAATAGTCCATGCTGTACAGACACATATCCTCTACATTTATATACAGAATCGAATATTCCGTGCTGTATGGATACATATCCTCTACATGTATATACAGAATCGAATAGTTCGTGCTTTCCGGACACACATCCTCTACATTTATATACAGAATCGAATATTCCATGCTGTCCGGACACATATACTCTACATTTATATACATAATCCAATAGTCCGTGCTGTCGGGACACATATCCTCTTCATGTATATACAAAATCGAATAGTCCGTGCTGTACAGACACATATCCTCTACATTTATAAACAGAATCGAATAGTCCATGCTGTACAGACACATATCTTCTACATGTATATACATAATCGAATAGTCCGTGCTTTCCGGACACACATCCTCTACATTTATATACATAATCGAATAGTACGTGCAGTACATACACATATCCTCTACATTTATATACCAAATCGAATATTCCATGCTGTACAGATACATATCGTCTACATACATTTATATACAGAATGGAATAGTCCATGCTGTACAGACACATATCCTCTACATTTCTATACAGATTCGAATATTCCATGCTGTACAGATACATATCGTCTACATACATTTCTATACAGAATCGAATATTCCGTGCTGTACAGACACATATCCTCTACAAGTATACACAGAATCGAATAGTCCGTGATGTACAGATACATATCCTCTACATTTATAAACAGAATCGAATAGTCCATGCTGTACAGACACATATCCTATACATATATATACAGAATCGAATAGTCATTGCTGTACAGACACATATCCTATACATGTATATACAGAATCGAATAGTCCTTGCTGTACGGACACATATCCTCTACATGTATATACAGAATCGAATAGTCCGTGCTGTACAGACACATATCCTATACATTTATATACAGAATCGAATAGTCCATGCTGTACAGATACATATCGTCTACATACATTTATATACAGAATCGAATAGTCCGTGCTGTCCGGACGCATATCCTCTACATGTATATGCAGAATCGAATAGTCCCTGCCGTATAGACACATATTCTCTACATGTATATACATAATCGAATAGTCCGTGGAGCACGCGCACGTATCCTCTACATGTATATGTGGATTATTAGGTTCCGTGCTGCACGAACACATATCCTATACATTTATGTACAGAATCGAATAGTCCGTGCTGTACAGATAGTCCGAGATACACATCCTCTACATTTATATACAGAATCGAATGTTGCGTGCTGCACGGACACATATCCTCTACATTTATATACAGAATCGAATAGTCCGTGCTGTACAGATACATATCCTTTACATTTATATACAGAATCGAATATTCCATGCTGTACAGATACATATCGTCTACATACATTTATATACAGAATCGAATAGTCGGTGCTGTCCGGACATATATCCTGTACATTTCTATACAGAATAGAATATTCCGTGCTGTACAGACACATATGCTCTACATGTATATACAGAATCGAATATACCGTGCTGTACAGACACATATGATCTACAAGTTTATACAGAATCGAATAGTCCGTGCTGTACAGACACATATCCTCTACATGTATATACAGAATCGAATAGTCCGTGGAGCACGCGCACGTATCCTCTACATGTATATGTGGATTATTAGGTTCCGTGCTGCACGAACACATATCCTATACATTTATATACAGAATCGAATAGTCCGTGCTGTACAGATAGTCCGAGATACACATCCTCTACATTTATATACAGAATCGAATGTTCCGTGCTGCACGGACACAAATCCTCTACATTTATATACAGAATCGAATAGTCCGTGCTGTACAGATACATATCCTTTACATTTATATACAGAATCGAATATTCCATGCTGTACAGATACATATCGTCTACATACATTTATATACAGAATCGAATAGTCGGTGCTGTCCGGACATATATCCTGTACATTTCTATACAGAATAGAATATTCCGTGCTGTACAGACACATATGCTCTACATGTATATACAGAATCGAATATACCGTGCTGTACAGACACATATGATCTACAAGTATATACAGAATCGAATAGTCCGTGCTGTACAGACACATATCCTCTACATGTATATACAGAATCGAATAGTCCATCGCTGTACAGACACATATCCTCTACATGTATATACAGAATCGAATAGTCCGTGCTGTACAGACACATATCCTATACATTTATGTACATAATCGAATATTCCGTGCTGTACAGACACATATTCTATAAAATTATATACAGAATCGAATAGTCCGTGCAGCACGCGCACTTATCCTATACATGTATATGTGGATTATAAGGTTCCGTGCTGCACGGACACATATCCTATACATGTATATACATAATCGAATATTCCGTGGACCACGCGCACTTATCCTATACATGTATATGTGGATTATTAGGTTCCGTGCTGCACTAACACATATCCTCTACATGTATATATGGATTAGAATATTCCGTGCTGCACGGACACATATCCTCTACATGTATATATGGATTTGAATATTCCGTGACGCACGGGCACATATCCTCTACATGTATATATGGATTAGAATATTCCGTGCTGCACGGACACATATCCTCTACATGTATATATGGATTTGAATATTCCGTGACGCACGGGCACATATCCTCTACATGCATATATGGATTTGATTAGTCCGTGACGCACGGAAGCATATCCTCTACATGTATATGTGTATTTGAATATTCCGTGACGCACGGGCACATATCCTCTACATGCATATATGGATTAGAATATTCCGTGCTGCACGGACACATATCCTATACATGTATATACAGATTCGAATAGTCCGTGTTGCACGGGCACATATCCTCTGAATATGTATATGGATTTGATTGGGCCGTGCCGCACGGACACATATCCTCTACATATGAATTTGAGTGTACCGTGTTGCACGGACATATATCCTCTACATGTATATATGGATTTGAATGTTCCGTGCTGCAAGGACATATATCCTCTACATGTATATATGGATTCGAACGGTCCGTGCTGCAGGGACACATTTGGTTAGATGAGTATTAGCTTATAGGACCACTAGTTTAAGGGATAACCTTACACGGTCAGCTAAGAAAACGAGTTATATACCGAAATGTTTGTAAATGTCTGAAATTTGTCACACATGCGGCATAAATTGGCATAAATTCTGGCGTTCGGAGAAATCCAAGATGACGTCGAAAAGGTATTCATGTGGAAGAATATACAATGTGAATTGGATTTTATGTTAATTTACAGAAATTATTGTAACATTTAAGAAAATTATGCAAATTTACCGATTAAAATGGTCAACTTTAAGGATTAGGGGTGGTATTTCAAGTTTTAGCTCCGAGAATTTGATGTAAATCATGTGTAAGTATATTTAAAATGAAAGTTTAGATCAAAACTAATTGAAATAATGGCTTCTTGGTGGAAAACAGATGAAAACTATGAATATATAAGCTTTTATAATTGGGTTTGGTAATTTAATAATTTGTATGCATTTTTGCTGTAGAACTATAGCTAGTTTTACAGTTTATTAACACAATACTTTTGTTGCTGTATTATTTGTGCATTCAATTAATTACTTGTAATATGTGACACACAGAATGGGTAAATATTCAAGATGGCGTCCAAAATGGCCGCCGTATAGCTTACAATATACAACTTTATTTACGTGAAATTTATGTTGATCAGAAACAAAAAACAATGAAAACATGTATGTTCATTTGTACATATTTGTTTATTTGTGTTTATAAATCTAGTAGATAAAAGACAATAGCGTCAATCATTGTGTTGCAGATTACATACTTTGTTAATGTGTTCATATTAGGTTCAACAATGGTATGCATTTTCCTAGAAGATATGAAGACCTCATCGTACATAAAATAAATTGCTACATTTAAGGACTTGATATATCGACACAGTATAGAAATATGCAGCAAGTGAAACATGTGTATATCTTTTCTTGTATTATGAGACGTAAAGAACAATCAAAAGAACAATTCAACCAATTTATGTTCTGTTTCCCTTCATAACATTATGTGTAGCTGCCACTAAAATCGGGGTTTAGCAGTATACCGATCACGATTTCTTGACAGTATGTCATTCCAAAATGTCATCAGTGTTTACAGACACGGTGTTTACACGGTGAACACATTCTGACAAAAAGCTGCTTCATCTAGGGAACCTTTACATTCACGTACCATGGTACATGGCTGTTCATTTCTTGAGCAAACGCAATCAACATTCCACCGAGAAGTTAAGGTGGTGCAATAGATTGGGCCAGTTTAAACAGATCAGTTTGAGGGTCAGCAATATATCTGGTGGATCAGACAAAACCAACTTTGCTTCTAAAGCTCCTCTCCAAATCAACAGCTGATATGTACATCAAAGTAAATGTAACACAAAGATATCGTCTGTTGGTGGCATCATTTTCGGTTTCAATCGAGCCTTTTCTAGTACACTATTTTTGCGCAAGGTGTTCAAAGACGAGCAATGGTTAGCAACCATATAAGAACCCAAGAAAGACAACAGCAGACTATTTTGCTTGAAGTGACAAACATGGTGTTTTACCAAGATCTGAAAGTTGCTCTTTGACATTACCTTAAATTAAGGAAGAACACGTGTTACAGCTTGTTGGACAATATACAGGGAGCACAATCTTTCTTCCATCAGGCAACAAATTACCAACCACAGAATGAACAGGAATGTATCTAGATAAATCAGAATGTATGCACTGTCTGCCTGTTTTAAAGTACAACTCCTAAACACCCAGTTGGTTGAAGTGGTGCACAAGCAATACCAAGACAGGGGCTAACAACAAAAACAACTTTTCGAACACAAGGATATGTTGCATGTGCTAGATGTAGAAGAATCCGAGTGTCCGCTTCTTCTTGGTTGGACTCAATTGCATCAATGAACGATGCAGCATCACACGATACTCTCAGCGCTTTGTCTTCCATTCCACCAGAGACATAAACTCCTTTACCAGTTTCAAGCATTTAATGACAGTTTGCTGTCAAATACTTTGTGTATAACTTTGTTATCTCACTTTTGCTTTTGCTGTTAGTTAGTACGCTTTTCCATTCTGGAGTGGCCATATTGTATTGAATGGAGACTGTTGCATTGTTAGAAATATTTTCACCGCGTTGTTTGACGTGTTTGAAACTTAAGACTATTTACTATATATCTGTCGAAGACAATGTGTACATTAGCAACACCCCTACTGCTCTGAAGTTTGTAGCTCCAGAAACCAGCTGCCATATGTAAATACGTTGGTATAGCATTATGTGGTTGTTGAAGCATTTGAATTGTAACCATAGCACCAACAATGATACCGGCTAGCACGGGTATGTTCTGAAGAACCGAATCAGACCCAGCTAGCTGTTCCAATTTCCCAAGAAAATCCGATTTTTTGTTTTACATCATTTTGCTATCATCAGAAAACAAACTAAGTGGGATTGGCGCATTTTCAAATGTCATGACCACGTGCAGTGGATATTTTGTTAAGGCGTTGATGGCTAACAGCCTCAAGTGCATATCCTCGCCATTTATTGGCAAATCTTTGGATTTTGTTTTAAAAGTTGACTCAGGAGAAACTAATGTAACATTCTCGTACCTGTATCATCACAACCCAACATACTATGTCCCACCTCTTGCAATGCCTCAACACCAGTTGCAAACTTCATCAACCCAGTTGGAGGACTGCTTTATGAGAATTGGTATATACAATTGTCTTGGAACATACCCAACATTTTATTTACATCTTCTTTGTATGCTTTTATGTGATATTGTGTTTTAGTGTGATGTTTTTTAGTATCTGATTGTGTACCTCGGTTACCTGTGATACTAGAACTGTATGCCATATACTATTTTGTCGTTAAGGGATGCGACAGAAACAAGCGTGTAAGTACGCTTGTATGGGCCATGGGGATTGGATTGAATATAATGTCTGCTGACTCACATATGCACATGAGAAATACAGTCCAAGGAGGAGGTAACGGTTCTATCTGTCATCACATATGTTGATTACTGTACCCCTTCCAATAGTATACATGATCTCATTTAATTGCATAAGTGTTGCGCTATGTGGTTCAATACAGTTATATTCTTCCAGCTATACTGTTGGGTTCAGTAATGGTGTTGGGTCTCTTACAAACAGTCTAAAACTTCTGTACAAATAAACATACATTTTCCATTACGTTTTGTTTGTAATCAACATTGACTTCACGTAAATAAAGTGGTATATCGTAAGCTATACGGCGGGCATTTTGGACGCCATCTTGGATGTTTACCCATTCTGTGTGTCACATATTACATGCCCAAGTAATTAATTTAATGTACAAATAATACATCAACAATAATATGTTGTTAATAAACTGTACAAACTAGCTATACTATTACAGCTATAAAACTTATATATTCATAGCTTTCATCTGTTTCCACCAATAAGCCATAGTTTCAATTAGCTTTGATCTACTCTTTCATTTTAAACATACTTACATATGATTTACATTAAATTCTCGGAGCTAAAATTTAAAATACAACTCCTAACCCTTAATCGGTAAATTTGCATAATATTTTTAAATGTTACAATAATTTCTTTGAAAAATGGCATACAATCCAATTGACTTTGTATATGCTTAAAACATGAATACAAAAAAGTGAAATAAAATCACAAAATGTAAATTACTGGACCATTTATAGTCCTTTAATTGGACTATCAATTTATGGCGGCCATTTTGGACAACATCTTGGATTTCTCCAATTTATGCCGCATGCATGACAAACTTCAGACAGTTTACAAACATTTTGGTATATAACTCGATTTGTTAGCTGACCGGGTAAGGCTGCCCCTCAAAATAGTGGTCCTATAAGCTACTAGTCATCTAACCATAAGTAATTGTGACATTAACAATATATCATTGTTAAATAAACAATGCTGATCTCACCAACATACCATATAAACTTGAATGACAATGTACATTGTTCGAATAGTCGAACGCACTGTCCTTCCGACAGCTCTTGTCGTAACTAATTATTGGATTTCTACATTTACAAACATGTTGGTATATAATTCGTTTTGTTAGCTGACCAGATAAGGTTGAACATTCGTATAGCCTGAAAGTCACCTAACCAATATCCTCTACATGCATATACAGATTCGAATATTCCGTGCTGCACGGACACATATCCTATGCATGTATATACAGATTCGAATATTCCGTGCTGCACGGACACATATCCTATGCATGTATATACATATTCGAATATTCCGTGCTGCACGGACACATATCCTATGCATGTATATACAGATTCGAATAGTCCGTGCTGCACGGACACATATGCTATGCATGTATATACAGATTCGAATATTCCGTGCTGCACGGACACATATCCTATGCATGTATATACAGATTCGAATATTCCGTGCTGCACGGACACATATCCTATGCATGTATATACAGATTCGAATATTCCGTGCTGCACGGACACATATCCTATACTGTATATACAGATTCGAATATTCCGTGCTGCCACGGACACATATCCTATACATGTATATACAGAATCGAATATTCCGTGCTGCAGGGACACATATCCTCTACATGTATATATATATATTGGAATATTCCGTGCTGCACGGACACATATCCTCTACATGTATATATGAATTAGAAAGTTCCCTGCTGCACGGACACATATCCTTTACATGTATATACAGATTAGAATATTCCGTGCTGCATGGGCACATATCCTATACATGTATATACAGATTCGAATATTCCGTGCTGCACGGACACATATCCTCTACATGTATATATGAATTAGAAAGTTCCGTGCTGCACGGACACATATCTTCTACATGTATATATGAATTAGAAAGTTCTGTGCTGCACGAATACATATCTTCTACATGTATATATGAATTAGAAAGTTCCGTGCTGCACGGACACATATCTTCTACATTTATATTCACAAATAACTCCACAAGGTGAACTTAAGCAGACTATCGCTAAACTCGCACAGGACGTTCTCCATTATACTGAGCACATTTGTTCGTTTACCCGATATGCGAAACTGAGCCAAGATGTCGAGGAAACCGTGATTTTGTATACATGCTTGCTACAAATGGTGAGGATTAAACAAGGGGATAGTAACTACTATAAACACACGTTATGTAATGCCCATTATAAGGTACCCATAATACGGTATCCAGTGCACACACTACCAATACATTGGCTCTGTATTTAATCACTAATATTTCATTTGCAGGCACTGCCGAATGTTCTCCACAGACAACGTCGATGCGCACCATAGTGGCGTTTTTTTGGTTCTGCACATTGGTTATCAACGCGGCATACACGGCTAACCTGGCTGCCTACCTTACCTTGCAACAGATTGATGACCGGATCAAGACAGTAGATTCGCTAGCGAGACAATCAACCGTCAAATACGGAGTGCTCAACAACAGTGATTTGATGCACTTTTTCAGAGAAGCCAGGTACGTCCTCTGGCTCTAGTAGCACTACATGTAGGGAACTCTCTGATTAGCGCAGTGGTTAGCATGCTCGCTTCTCACTAATGCAACTAGGGTTCAATCCTCAGACCTCCGGAAATTACGTGCACGCACTCAGACCGGGTGTTGTTGTCGCCGGATCGAATATATGGGTTTCACCCGGGTACTCCGGTTTCTTCCCACACGAATAACCACATAATGTACTTAGTATACGCTTTCATCCTCGCCAACATGCGGGATTAATATATTCTGATAATGCTTGCTGTAACATAGATAACGTTTATATTTAATAATTACGCCGTCCGAGAACCCTCAGTGCCATGCTTGTCCGATTAGCGCAGTTCTTATCACGCTCGCGTGTCACCGATGTAACCTGTGATCGATCCTCGAACCGGGAGGTCCGCAAGAAATTACGATGGTCGCCAGATGGGACAGGTGGATGTTCTCCGCGTAATCCAGTTTCCTCCCACACGAATAATCACACATACACTTGCACCCGCGCCAATGGCAATGATTAATATAAGTTGTTACGGCTTGTTTCACAATCGTTGCAAAAGAAATACAGTTTATAATGTTGTTAGAACTTGTTGTCCATCCTGCTTTTGTTATGTTGTATTATTTTTGTGTATTATTATGCATGAATATATATATGCCATACAATATGGTTAAATCAGCAGCCCGGGGTTCATGCCCAGCTCTAATTTATAAAGATTTAGTTCAATTTCGAAACAAGTTCTTACAACTTAATATATGAATCACTATCGAGACATCATTACTGGTGGAATCATTCGCGGGGGAGAAATAATAGACAGGGGGAATTTAAAAGTCTCGCCTTGGCACAATCGCAACGGCTCCAGTGGGGCTCATCCTTCGGGCCTTTCACACCTGAAGTGAACACTCTACCAATGCGCTATCACGACTTCCACGCTACGATTGTGTCCTTAGACAAGGCACTTAAATTCGAAGGATTCCACCATAGAGCGATTCATAAAAGCTGTAGGAACTTGTTTCGCAATGGAGTTAATAAGAAATTTGAAACGTATATTTGTCTACTAGCACATTATTAATATATTGTTGGCCGGTTTTCTTACAAAATTGTTAGTAGTAAACCCGTCTCTTTGCTTTTATGGTATACGCGTCACTATAGAGTCTATTGATGACGTATCGCGCAACTACCGAGCTCTTTGCTTTTTTAGTAATCCCGTCTCTTTAATTGTAAACAAACGGGCGCCATTTTGAATACGCTTTATAGTAACTCATTTGCATATAAGGTAATATAAAGTAGGTCACGCGCGTGCGCGTTTATTTTTAGTATAGAGTCTATTGATGTCGTATCGCGCAACTACCGAGCTCGGTGTACGAAGGCGTATGTCCATATCGGACGATCTAGTAACAAGTCTCTACGCGGCGTCCATTTTGGATGACCTCATGATTAAGTTATGTCTGGGCTTATCAGATAATGTACATCTTATAATTCTGTTTCACACATAATGTGACATATGTACGCTAAATGACCATTACATATCCAGAGCGTTAACATTGCTATTGTCACATAAAAATGTTCTTCGAAGACACTAGAGTACGTCTTCAGTAAGAATAATCAGTACCTGGTGGCCCCGCCACGTACCCGGATGACACTCTCCACCCTACGTCTCATGCTTCCAGTCAAACGTCCGATCTGTTCTCGGGTCAATAACATCCATTCACCATGCAGAGCCGCTTCCAACTGGTCTAAAGTCTGTACTGGGGGGTTCCGTACCTACATTCTCCGCCCACACATGGATTCAGATCTGGGCTTACCGCTGGCCAGGGTAGAGTTGTCACTGCATTGGCCCTCATGAAATCCACTACGGTACGTGCTATGTGAGGCCTGGCGCTGTCGTCCATGTACTGAGGTCGTGTAGCGAGTGGATGGTTGTCGTGGGACAACGACTGGCTGTAGGACGTCACGGATGTACTGAGCTCCGGTTACGTTCCCCCTGATGGTGACCAAATCCAGCTCGCAATCATGGGACAGGCATCGCCACACCACAACAGAGCCACCTCCGTACGACAGGAAGTCGTGATAGCGCTGTGGATGCGCGTTCGCTTCAGGCGCGAAAGGTCCGGAGTTCGAGCCCCGCTGGAGCCGTTACGATCGTGCCCTTAGGCAAGGCATTTGAATTCCCTCTTCTCTCTCCCTCGTGGATTCCATCAGGAACGAGGTCTCGAGAACGCTTTATATAAGTTGGAATAACTCGTTTCGCTATCGAGCTAAAATAAATTTATATAAAAAAAACCCGGATGAAGTTAAGCAAAGCGGGAAACGAACAGAACTGACAAACACGTTCTTTTACGACATCGGTATACCGGGATATACTGATCGGTACAGTAATAGAGTGAAAGTGGTGTATAAGAAAACGAAGCGCCTACACTACGTTATTACTACATACCCGATTGCACCGACCAATGAGAGCTATAAATAGACACCAATGGGAACGAACCGCTCTATAAATAGCGAGCGCGTACGTTTCTATAAATATCGACTACGAACCGATCCATAAATAGCGATTACGTACGCTTCTATAAATATCGACCGATTAGAACGGACTTAAATCTATAAGTTTAGTTAGTGTCATTAGAGTTTCTAAGCTCGAACAACCAACATAACTAGATGCGAACTAAGCCTTGGCAACGGTCGTTACGTGCGGGTGAACGAATGGAAAGGGGAGCTTAGAGTCGACTTACGAGAATGGCAAGACGACAAACCGACGAAAAAGGGCATTAGTTTAACCTTGATGCGATGGAAGAACTTGGTTGATCAGATAGAGTTTGTGGACAAGGTCTTAGAGAACAGAGAAGCGTTTCAAACGCATTTGTGCGGAAACGTAAACCTTACCGTGCAGGAGGGGAACGTGTGCGTGGATATCAGACAGTACTGGAAGCCCGAGACGGAGGTGGTGCCTACAAAAAAGGGGCTATGTTTAAGGCCCTTTGAATATAAACGATTGAAGGAACTGATACCCGAGATTGGAAAGACGTTACCCGAATTGGACGCTGTGGTACCGTGCGCCCTAAGGAGCGATCACATGAACCAATTAGGAGCGGCACAGTCTCTGGAATGTAACCCGAATGACATTGTAAACTGGTAAATAACGCTCTAAAATAGTATGAACTTGTAAATATAGCAACCAATGGGCTACAAGTTCTAAATTTAATCGCCAATCACAAACGTTGAAGTTGTATATAATTGGGCCGATAATACCGCACTTCAGAAGTCAGTGGCTAACCATCAACATGAACATTATCGATCAGAGCGATTCAACCAAAGTGTCTCAGTTTTCCGTGTCTGAGATGATGTTTTACGAAGATCGACTACAGAGTTTTGAACACTGGTCGAAACAGATCGAACCGAATAAAATGTCTTTGGCTAAAGCGGGCTTCTATTATACCGGAAGCGCGGATAAAGTTACCTGTTTCTCTTGCGGTGTGAAGGTGATGTCTTGGGAGCCCTCGGATCAGCCGTGGGAAGAACACGAAAAATGGTCTCCGACTTGTATATACTTGAAAATGACTGGCTACAAAAATGGAGATACCGGCTCGTTCGCTCCCGGATTTATCCCAGCCAGTAAGAACGCACCAGTTACATTTGGACACAATACTGGATTTAGTTTCGGTACACAGGCTCCCTCACGCGGCCATGGAGCGTTTGCGTTAGATGGACAGCAAACTAACAAAACTTCATCATTCGGACCAAACAGTGTTACTGGAGCTAATTTGTTTGTTAGACGTTAGACATGTTTGGACTCGTGTGCGTGACAATGTCTTTAATTAATGACTTGGAATGGTGGCTTAGATATAGACAGTTGAGGAGAGAAGCCGTGTAGGGCGCGGATAGACTTATCGAAATATTAGAAATATATGTAGAACCATTGTATGCAACTGTGTTATAAAATAATGTACATATAATAAAAGGTAAATTTATGCGCACCTTTGTTGTATTTGTAGGAATACTTAAGAATATGAACTGGTCTAGTAATTAATAATCGGTATGGAATGTATACAACCTATAGATTGTGGACGGCCAAATGTCCATATTATACCGAGATTCTGATTACTTTAGACGCTACCGTTCCTTTCTTAGGTCGCTAAAGATACAAACATAATATTTACTTTGCGCGTTACATACGGTTTTATAGGAGATGCCGTTTGAAGCAATTGTGAACGGACGGACTCACGGACGCCCGATAACCCTGTTATACTAAAAGCTCCCCTTGAGCATAGCTCGGGTGAGCTAATAATACGGATATATACGCATTACCCGCTAGAGGGTCTAAGCTATAATTCTATATTACGAAGATGTATATACCCTGTCTGCGGTCGGCTATTTATAGTAAACGTCATCGTTTATTACTAGGAAGAGGTGACATAGCTAAAGTCTGTACACAATTACCTCCCTTTACAATGTTCTCATAATATCGTTATTTTATATCATTTCAATGGTAACTGTTATCATATCAATATTTGCCATTGTTACCAAATTAAAAATATGTATTGTTAGAAACTTTCATGTCATTTCAATATTTGTCATTGTTGTTTTTCCGTTATAATTGATTATAAATTTGATTTATGTAAATAAAAGTATATCGGAATACAATGTATTACGTATTTTCTGAACTTTAACAATACCACGATTGCGGGGTAATGCTAGTAAACTATGACCAAAACACAATCAACTATCCTACATTTTATAAGACGATGCGTAATAAGTTAAAAAACGCACAAAATGATGGTATGGTATTTCAATATTGTTTTTGAAGACTAGATACTATACGAAGACATTATATAGTGAATCATAATACGCTCCAGTTGATAAGAAAATATCTAAACCACCACCAACGCGCTGAACCATGCGCAATACAACCCCATCACCATAACGCTGAAACATACGCGATACAACATCCCCACCAGAACACTCAAACATATATACTTTATTATTCTACATAACAAATTAAAAAAAATTCAAACATTTACGGATCTACACGAAATAATTACCAAAGTATAGCTCTCATTATTTCGATTAGAAAATATAAAATTTTATATATGTACTACGTATACTTTTCCAGATATTGATGTTTGAAGATTTTGCATTAAAGGGACATTGTCATAAAAAAAAATGTTTTAAAGGGACATATCAATTTTTTTTTTATCAGATTAACGACACAAACATGCGATTGTAGCGTCGCATATCGAAACGACGGAGACAAAAACTGAAATAACAATGACAAAAACTGAAACGCATGTGTCAGAAACTGAAACGATTGTGTCAGAAACTGAAACGCTTGTGTCAGAAACTGAAACGCTAGTGTCAAAAACTGAAACGGACTCTATGGAGAATTACGTGTTAACGGGTAAAAACTGAAACGCTAATGACAGAAACTGAAACGCTTCTGTCAGAAACTGAAACGCTTCTGTCAGAAACTGAAACGCTAGTGTCATAAACTGAAACGCTTTTGTCAGAAACTGAAACGCTTGTGTCAGAAACTGAAACGCTAGTGTCAAAAACTGAAACGGACTCTATGGAGAATTATGTGTTAACAGGTAAAAACTGAAACGCTAATGACAGAAACTGAAACGCTTGTGTCAGAAACTGAAACGCTAGTGTCAAAAACTGAAACGCTTGTGTCAGAAACTGAAACGCTTGTGTCAGAAACTGAAACGCTTGTGTCAGAAACTGAAACGCTACTGTAAAAAAATTGAAACGTTAGATACAAAAACTGTAACGCTACGGTGAAATACATGTTCTGATGACTTAATGCTATGGTCCATGTTTTGTGTTGGAAGATGCGGGATGTATGTAGATACGGTGCGATAGTGTGTATATCTTGTAGTAATATATGTAGATATGGTGATATAGTGTGTATATCTTGTAGTAATGAATGTATATATGGTGCGATAGTGTGTAGATCTTGTAGTAGTGTATGTAGATATGGTGAGACAGTGTGTAGTTATTGTAGTAATGTACGTAGATATGGTGCGATAGTGTGTATATCTTGTAGTAATGTACTTAGATATGGTAAGATACTGTGTATATCTTGTAGTAATGTATGTAAATATGGTGAGATAGTGGATATATCTTGTAGGAATGTACGTAGATATGGTGATATAGTGTGCAGATCTTGTAGTAATGAATGTATATATGGTGAAATAGTGTGTAGATCTTGTAGTAATGAATGTAGATATAGTGAGATAGTGTATATATCTATTAGTAATGTATGTAGATATGGTGAGATAGTGGATTTATATTGGTGTAATATATGTAGATATGGTGAGATAGTGTGTATATCTTGTAGTAATGTACGTAGATATGGTGAGACAGTGTGTAGTTATTGTAGTAATGTATGTAGATATGGTGCGATAGAGCGTATATATTGTAGTAATGTATGTAGATATGGTGAGATAGTGGATTTATATTGTTGTAATATATGTAGATATGGTGATATAGTGTGTATATCTTGTAATAATGTATGTAGATATGGTGATATGGTGTGTATATCTTGTAGTAATGAATGTATATATGGTGCGATAGTGTGTAGATCTTGTAGTAGTGTATGTAGATATGGTGAGACAGTGTGTAGTTATTGTAGTAATGTACGTAGATATGGTGCGATAGTGTGTATATCTTGTAGTAATGTATTAGATATGTAAGATACTGTGTATATCTTGTAGTAATGTATGTAAATATGGTGAGATAGTGGATATATCTTGTAGGAATGTACGTAGATATGGTGATATAGTGTGTAGATCTTGTAGTAATGAATGTATATATGGTGAAATAGTGTGTAGATCTTGTAGTAATGAATGTAGATATAGTGAGATAGTGTATATATCTATTAGTAATGTATGTAGATATGGTGAGATAGTGGATTTATATTGGTGTAATATATGTAGATATGGTGAGATAGTGTGTATATCTTGTAGTAATGTACGTATATATGGTGAGATAGTGTGTATATATTGTAGTAATGTATGTAGATATGGTGCGATAGTGTGTATATCTTGTAGTAATGTATGTAGATATGGTGAGATACAGTGGATATATATTGTAGTAATATATGTAGATATGGTGATATAGTGTGTATATCTTGTAGTAATGTATGTAGATATGGTGATATAGTGTGTATATCTTGTAGTAATGTATGTAGATATGGTGAGATAGTGTGTATATTTTGTAGCAATGTATGTAGATATGGTGAGATAGTGTGTATATTTATATATATATTAGTAATGTATGTAGATATGGTGCGATAGTGTGTATATCTTGTAGTAATGTATGTAGATATGGTGAGATAGTGTGTATATATTGTAGTAATGTATGTATATATGGTGCGATAGTGTGTATATCTTGTAGTAATGTATGTAGATATGGTGAGATAGTGTGTATATATTGTAGTAATGTATGTATATATGGTGCGATAGTGTGTATATCTTGTAGTAATGAATGTAGATATGGTGAGATAGTGAATATTTCTTGTAGTAATGTATGTAGATATGGTGAGATACTGTGTATATCTTGTAGTAATGAATGTAGATATGGTGAGATAGTGAATAATTTCTTGTAGTAATGTATGTAGATATGGTGAGATACTGTGTATATCTTGTAGTAATGTACGTAAATATGGTGAGATAGTGGATATATCTTGTAGTAATGTATGTAGATATGGTGAGATAGTGTTTATATATTGTAGTAATGTATGTATATATGGTGATATAGTGTGTAAATCTTGTAGTAATGTATGTAGATATGGTGAGATAGTGTATATATCTTGTAGTAATGTATGTAGATATGGTGAGATAGTGTGTATATCTTGTAGTAATGTATGTAGATATGGTGGGATAGTGTGTATATCTTGTAGTAATGTATGTAGATATTGTGAGATAGTGGAGTATATCTTGTAGTAATGTATGTAGATAATTATGGTGAACATACATAAATTTGAGACCTTCGTAAATTTATATATAGGATATAGTGAGCATAATTTTAAAAGTAGTTAAATATTGTAATATAGTAGTGCATATATCTTGTAGTAATATAATATATAATAGTGTGTATATCTTTATGTTTATTTATCGTAGACAGCGGTTGATATAGCGATCCTGTAGATATTAGTAATTGTAGATATTTGGAGGATAGTGTGATGATACAGACAGAGACCCAATGCAGAGTCTGATATGGTTATTTTACGTGCAAATTAGCAATATCGGTTCTAACTAGTTTTCTAGTAACGTATTTCATTGTTATTTATAGTAATACGTTCTGATTGGATGAATATAAACAGCCTGTTCCAACTAGTTTTCTATTTATAGTAACTTAGTTCATTTATAGGATAGGTATATAGTGTGTAGCATGATTTCGTGATTTCAACGACTGACTGTGCAATATTCAGTAAACTATAAACACGCTCAGTCCTTAGCTATTTAAGTATGGATGCGATAGTGTGTATATTTAGTTACTTATACGTATATATAGATAGTGGATATCGAAATGACGATAATAAATATAATCATTTTATCGGTATAATGAGAATGTGTAGAGGGAGGTAATTGTGTACGGACATTAGCTACGTAATTAGAATTAAGGGTAGATACGGACATAAATGGAGCGACACACCCCGAGTCGAATGGACCATTAATAAGAGAGATAGTGTTTTCCCGCCATTTTTATCCTCCATTTTGAAAATCGTAGGCGCGGAACGTATAATCGTTTAGTACGATTATCGAAACCCCCGGATAGATAGGACCTATAATAAAGCTTATATAACGAATTTATATCGGTACTTACGGTTTTTCGGATCACTACTTCCGGTATGAGGTCGGACCATTAATTGAGTCGCGGATTCGTCATTGTCTCTTCGAGATCTTTCCGACGATACCAAACACGGCCAGTTTCCTCGAAAGTTCATTTTTCTTCAAACTTATTTACGATTAAAGGGAGATAATCAGTATTATAGATATATCGAATAATGATAGATCAAAATGAAGGGTAGCGTCGGACTCGTGACGACGATACGCGTATATTAGAACTAACGTATAGTAACGTTACTTACGTTTAAATATTTTTCATTTTCATAAATGGGACTTTAAGGATATATAAAATCTTTAAACCTCTATATCTCGAAAACTACTCGCCGTATAAATAAAGGAAAGATATCGTCGGATCGGTCTCGCCGAGCTACGTCGAATTATACAGATTTCTACGCTCTAACGCCGAGTAGAAAAATTGATGACGTCAGATTCGTAGGCCAAGTCTTTTAGCTCCATTATAAACAGCATAGATCGTGCTCATACGCGGCGCTACCCCTATATCTAATAATCCAATTATGGATATCCGTATAAATACTAAATAAATAGCGAAACGTCGCCCCATAATTGTTGCTGTTTTTAGACTGATTTGAGTACCGCTGTAGGCTTACATACAGCATTTACATACATGTACATCTTATAATTCTGTTTCACACATAATGTGACATATGTACGCTAAATGACCATTACATATCCATCAGCAAAGCCGTTGTTTTGGAGGATAGTGCACAAGGCAGAAGATGCTCCACAGACAGACAGACAGACAGACAGACAGACAGACATACAGACAGACAGACAGCGGACCGCAACCGCTACAAGAACTTAATATTTTATGAACGCGTGGATTATTTTATTGAACAGGAGATGTAATTAGTTTATACAAATTTATATTAGCTCGATCGCGAAACAAGTATTTGACATTTATTAGCTGAAGATGACCTCCCGATTAAGTTATGTACGCGCTCCGGTCTTATCAGTTAATCCGTTATGAGAAATGTTATTGGTCATACCTTTAGCTTTTAAAGGATGGCATTGACAACCTCGGTATGTAAACGTATTAATTACTTTAGAATCATGAAACAATTTGTCTCGCGATATTTATAATTAACTGCGTCATTTTGGGGTAGAAATATTTCTCGCATTCCCAGATAAGATTATTTAGGGCCAACTGACAAACATACAAGCAGACATACCACTTGGATTCAGTTAATTATGTTACAGGGCATGGAACGTGGTGTTAGATATTTATATTAATCGTTGTATCACTCTATACGATACAATACGTGTACTTTATTCGTGTTTCATATACGCTATGGCTATGTCTAGTGACATGCCCTTCTAAAACGTACATTACGGAATATTAATAATATATCGCGTTTTTATGGAATTATACGTAACGATGTAAGATATATATTATTCATTTTCGCTAAAGTACATAGGTTAAGTTTGTATATAGCGTATAATTAGGATTTCTTACTAGATAAAAACGTACGTCGAGTTTGAATAATATAATGAACTTACCCGTTGACAGCATGGTTGACGTTCGTGAAGCTTATGGAAACGATTGAGGCCTAAGTCCGTTCTATCGGGCTATATTTATAGAAGCGTTCGTAGTCGTTATTTATGGATCGGTCGTAGTCGATATTTATAGAAGGTACGCGATCGCGATTTATAAAGCTATATCAATAGGCTCTATAGTGACGCATATACCAAAAAAGCAAAGAGCTCGGTAGTTGCGCGATACGTCATCAATAGGCTCTATAGTGACGCATATACCAAAAAAGCAAAAGCGCTGACCATACTACTGGTGTGTGCTTTAATTAAGATATAAGCCTCAAACGGATCCAATATGTAACATATTGACACACATTCCATTAGTTTACATAAAGTATTTGATCATTTTCCACTTATATCATATATACCCACTTCGAAACGCGTACAATTAAATTTTCTTTAGAACTTATTTAATGTGTTATTTGAGTTTACATATTTATATGCATGGGCAATTACATAGTTATCGATAATAAATATTCTTAAAATGAATTAC
>CM026402.1:77204916-77261823 GCA_014843695.1 Archivesica marissinica | reverse complement strand
GTACAGCATGGACTATTCGATTCTGTATATACATGTAGAGGATATGTGTCTGTACAGCATGGACTATTCGATTCTGTATATAAATGTAGAGGATATGTGTCTGTACAGCATGGATTATTCGATTATGTATATAAATGTAGAGTATATGTGTCTGTACAGCATGGAATATTCGATTCTGTGTATACATGTAGAGGGTATGTGTCTGTACAGCACGGACTATTCGATTCTGTATATAAATGTATGTGAGTATATGTGTCTGTACAGATTGGGATATTCTATTCTGTATATAAATGTAGAGGATATGTGTGTGTACAGCATGGACTATTTGATTATGTATATAAATGTAGAGGATGTGTGTCTGTAAAGCACGGACTATTCGATTCTGTATATACATGTAGAGGATATGTGTCTGTACAGCATGGACTATTCGATTCTGTATATAAATGTATGTAGACGTTATGTATCTGTGCAGCATGGAATATTCGATTCTGTATATAAATGTAGAGGATATGTGTATGTACTGCACGGATTATTCGATTATGTATATAAATGTAGAGGATATGTGTCCGTAAAGCACGGACTATTCGATTCTGTATATACATGTAGAGGATATGTGTCTGTACAGCATGGACTATTCGATTCTGTATATACATGTAGAGGTTATGTGTCTGTACAGAATGGACTATTCGATTTTGTATATACATGTAGAGGATATGTGTCTCGACAGCATGGACTATTCGATTATGTATATAAATAAGGGTATATGTGTCTGTACAGCATGGACTATTCGATTCTGTATATAAATGTAGAGGATATGTGTCTGTACTGCACGGACTATTCGATTTTGTATATACATGTAGAGGATATGTGTCCCTACAGCACGGACTATTCGATTATGTATATAAATGTAGGGTATATGTGTCCGTACAGCATGGAATATTCGATTCTGTGTATACATGTTGAGGATATGTGTATGTACAGCACGGACTATTCGATTATGTATATAAATGTAGAGGATATGTGTCTGTACAGCACGGACTATTCGATTCTGTATATACTTGTAGAGGATATGTGTCTGTACAGCACGGACTATTCGATTCTGTATATAAATGTAGAGGATATGTGTCTGTACAGCACGGACTATTCGATTATGTATATAAATGTATGTAGAGGATATGTGTCTGTACAGCATGGAATATTCGATTCTGTATATAAATGTAGAGGATATGTGTCTGTACAGCATGGAATATTCGATTCTGTATATAAATGTAGAGGATATGTGTCTGTATGGCATGGAATATTCGATTCTGTATATAAATGTATGTAGAGGATATGTGTCTGTACAGCATGGAATATTCGATTCTGTATATAAATGTAGAGGATATGTGTATGTACTGCACGGACTATTCGATTATGTATATAAATGTAGAGGATGTGTGTCTGTAGAGCATGGACTATTCGATTCTGTATATAAATGTAGGGTATATGTGTCTGTAGAGCATGGAATATTCGATTCTGTGTATACATGTTGAGGATATGTGTATGTACAGCACGGACTATTCGATTATGTATATAAATGTAGAGGATATGTGTCTGTACAGCACGGACTATTCGATTCTGTATATACTTGTAGAGGATATGTGTATGTACATCACGGACTATTATATTCTGTATATAAATGTAGAGAATATGTGTCTGTATGGCATGGAATATTCGATTCTGTATATAAATGTATGTAGACGATATGTATCTGTACAGCATGGAATATTCGATTCTGTATATAAATGTAGAGGATATGTGTATGTACTGCACGGACTATTCGATTATGTATATAAATGTAGAGGATGTGTGTCCGGAAAGCACGGACTATTCGATTCTGTATATACATGTAGAGGATATGTGTCTGTACAGCATGGACTATTCGATTCTGTATATACATGTAGAGGATATGTGTCTGTACAGCACGGACTATTCGATTTTGTATATACATGTAGAGGATATGTGTCCCGACAGCATGGACTATTCGATTATTTATATAAATGTAGAGTATATGTGTCCGTACAGCATGGAATATTCGATTCTGTGTATAAATGTAGAGGGTATGTGTCTGTACAGCACGGACTATTCGATTCTGTATATAAATGTATGTAGACGATATGTATCTGTACAGCATGGAATATTCGATTCTGTATATAAATGTAGAGGATATGTGTATGTACAGCACGGACTATTTGATTATGTATATAAATGTAGAGGATGTGTGTCCGGAAAGCACGGACTATTCGATTCTGTATATAAATGTAGAGGATATGTGTCTGTACAGCACGGACTATTCGATTCTGTATATACATGTAGAGGATATGTGTCTGTACAGTATGGACTATTCGATTCTGTATATAAATGTATGTAGACGTTATGTATCTGTACAGCATGGAATATTCGATTATGTATATAAATGTAGAGGATATTTGTATGTACAGCACGGACTATTCGATTATGTATATAAATGTAGAGGATATGTGTCTGTACAGCACTGACTATTCGATTCTGTATATACTTGTAGAGGATATGTGTCTGTACAGCACGGACTATTCGATTCTGTATAGAAATGTACAATGATATGTGTCCGGACAGTATGGACTATTCGATTATGTATATTAATGTATGTAGACGATATGTATCTGTACAGCATGGAATATTCGATTCTGTATATAAATGTAGAGAATATGTGTCTGTACAGCATGGACTATTCGATTCTGTATATAAATGTATGTAGACGATATGTATCTGTACAGCATGGAATATTCGATTCTGTATATAAATGTAGAGGATATGTGTATGTACTGCACGGACTATTCGATTATGTATATAAATGTAGAGGATGTAGGTCCGGAAAGAACGGAATATTCGATTCTGTATATACATGTAAACGATATGTGTCTGTACAGCATGGACTATTCGATTCTGTATATACATGTAGAGGATATGTGTATGTACTGCACGGACTATTCGATTCTGTATATAAATGTATGTAGAGGATATGTATCTGTACAGCTTGGAATATTCGATTCTGCATATAAATGTAGAGGATATGTGTACGTACAGCACGAATTATTCGATTATCTATATACTTGTAGAGGATATGTGTATGAACAGAATGGACTATTCGATTCTGTATATAAATGTAGAGGATATGTGTCTGTATGGCATGGACTATTCGATTCTGTATATAAATGTATGTAGACGATATGTATCTGTACAGCATGGAATATTCGATTCTGTATATAAATGTAGAGGATATGTGTATGTACTGCACGGACTATTCGATTATGTATATAAATGTAGAGGATGTATGTCCGGAAAGAACGGACTATTCGATTCTGTATATAAATGTAGAGGATATGTGTATGTACTGCACGGACTATTCGATTCTGTATATAAATGTATGTAGAGGATATGTATCTGTACAGCATGGAATATTCGATTCTGCATATAAATGTAGAGGATATGTGTATGTACAGCACGGATTATTCGATTATGTATATACTTGTAGAGGATATGTGTCTGTATAGCATGGACTATTCGATTCTGTATATAAATGTAGATAATATGTGTCTGTATGGCATGGAATATTCGATTCTGTATATAAATGTATGTAGACGATATGTATCTGTACAGCATGGAATATTCGATTCTGTATATAAATGTAGAGGATATGTGTCTGTACAGCATGGTCTATTCGATTCTGTATATTCATGTAGAGGATATGTGTCTTTACAGCATGGACTATTCGATTCTGTATATAAATGTAGAGGATATGTGTCTGTACAGCACGGACTATTCGATTCTGTATATACATGTAGAGGATATGTGTCGACAGCACGGACTATTCGATTCTGTATATAAATGTAGAGGATATGTGTCTGTACAGCACGGACTATTCGATTCTGTAAATAAATGTAGAGGATATGTATCTGTACAGCATGGAATATTCGATTCTGTATATAAATGTAGAGGATATGTGTCTGTACAGCAATGACTATTCGATTCTGTATATAAATGTAGAGGATATGTGTCTGTACAGCATGGACTATTCGATTCTGTATATACATGTAGAAGATATGTGTCAGTACAGCACGGACTATTCGATTCTGTATAAACCTGTAGAGGATATGTTTCTGTACAGCAATGACTATTCGATTCTGTATATAAATGTAGAGGATATGTGTCTGTACAGCACGGACTATTCGATTCTGTATATATATGTAGAAGATATGTTTCTGTACAGCACGGAATATTCGATTCTGTATATACATGTAGAGGATATGTGTGTGTACAGCATGGACTATTCGATTCTGTGTATAATTGTAGAGAATATGTGTGTGTATGGCATGGACTATTCGATTCTGTATATAAATGTATGTTGAGGATATGTATCTATACAGCATGGAATATTCGATTATGTATATAAATGTAGAGGATATGTGTATGTACTGCACGGACTATTCGATTATGTATATAAATGTAGAGGATGTGTGTCCGAAAAGCACGGACTATTCGATTCTGTATATACATGTAGAGAATATGTGTCTGTACAGCATGGACTATTCGATTCTGTATATACATGTAGAGGTTATGTGTCTGTACAGCATGGACTATTCGATTCTGTATATAAATGTAGAGGATATGTGTCTATACAGCACGGACTATTCGATTTTGTATATACATGAAGAGGATATGTGTCTTTCCGACAGCACGGACTATTCGATTATGTATATAAATGTATGTAGACGATATGTGTCTGTACAGCATGGAATATTCGACTCTGTATATACATGTAGAGGATATGTGTCTGTACAGTATGGACTATTCGATTCAGTATTTAAATGTATGTAGACGATATGTATCTGTACAGCATGGAATATTCGATTCTGTATATAAATGTAGAGGATGTGTGTCCGGAAAGCATGGACTATTCGATCTTGTATATACATGTAGAGGATATGTGTCCGGACAGCATGGGATATTCGATTATGCATATACATGTAGAGGATTTGTGTCCATGAAGCACAGACTATTCGATTCTGTAAATACATGTGTAGGATATGTGTTTGTACAGCATGGAATATTCGATTCTGTATATACGTGTAAAGGATATGTATCCGTACAGCACGGACTATTCGATTCTGTATATAAATGTAGAGGATATGTGTCTATACAGCACGGACTATTCGATTCTGTATATACATGTAGAGGATATGTGTCTGTACAGCATGGACTATTCGATTCTGTATATAAATGTAGAGGATATGTGTCTGTATGGCATGGAATATTCGATTCTGTATATAAATGTATGTAGACGATATGTATCTGTACAGCATGGAATATTCGATTCTGTATATAAATGTAGAGGATATGTGTATGTACAGCACGGACTATTCGATTCTGTATATACATGTAGAGGATATGTGTCATTACAGCACGGACTATTCGATTCTGTATATACATGTAGAGGATATGTGTCTGTACAGCATGGAATATTCGATTCTGTATATAAATGTAGAGGATATGTGTCTGTACAGCACGGACTATTCGATTATGTATATAAATGTAGAGGATATGTGTCTGTACAGCATGGAATATTCGATTCTGTATATAAATGTAGAGGATATGTGTCTGTACAGCACGGACTATTCGATTCTGTATATAAATGTAGAGGATATGTGTCTGTATGGCATGGACTATTCGATTCTGTATATAAATGTATGTAGAGGATATGTATCTGTACAGCATGGAATATTCGATTCTGTATATAAATGTAGAGGATGTGTGTCTGTACAGCATGGACTATTCGATTCTGTATATACATGTAGAGGATATGTGTCTGTACAGCATGGACTATTCGATTCTGTATATAAATGTAGAGAATATGTGTCTGTATGGCATGGACTATTCGATTCTGTATATAAATGTATGTGACGATATGTATCTGTACAGCATGGAATATTCGATTCTGTATATAAATGTAGAGGATGTGTGTCTGTACAGCATGGACTATTCGATTCTGTATATACATGTAGAGGATATGTGTCTGTACAGCATGGACTATTCGATTCTGTATATAAATGTAGAGGATATGTGTCTATACAGCACGGACTATTCGATTTTGTATATACATGAAGAGGATATGTGTCCATACAGCACGGACTATTCGATTTTGTATATAAATGTAGAGGATATGTGTCGACAGCACGGACTATTCGATTTGTATATAATGTAGAGTATGTTCTGTACAGCATGGATATTCGATCTGTTGTAGAGGATATGTGTCTGTACAGCATGGATATTCGATTCTGTATATACATGTAGAGGATATGTGTCTGTACAGTATGGACTATTCGATTCAGTATTTAAATGTATGTAGACGATATGTATCTGTACAGCATGGAATATTCGATTCTGTATATAAATGTAGAGGATGTGTGTCCGGAAAGCATGGACTATTCGATCTTGTATATACATGTAGAGGATATGTGTCCGGACAGCATGGGATATTCGATTATGCATATACATGTAGAGGATTTGTGTCCATGAAGCACAGACTATTCGATTCTGTAAATACATGTGTAGGATATGTGTTTGTACACCATGGAATATTCGATTCTGTATATACGTGTAAAGGATATGTATCCGTACAGGACGGACTATTCGATTCTTTATATAAATGTAGAGGATATGTGTCTATACAGCACGGACTATTCGATTCTGTATATACTTGTAGAGGATATGTTTCTGTACAGCATGGACTATTCGATTCTGTATATAAATGTAGAGAATATGTGTCTGTATGGCATGGAATATTCGATTCTGTATATAAATGTATGTAGACGATATGTATCTGTACAGCATGGAATATTCGATTCTGTATATAAATGTAGAGGATATGTGTATGTACTGCACGGACTATTCGATTCTGTATATACATGTAGAGGATATGTGTCATTACAGCACGGACTATTCGATTCTGTATATACATGTTGAGGATATGTGTCTGTACAGCATGGAATATTCGATTCTGTATATAAATGTAGAGGATATGTGTATGTACAGCACGGACTATTCGATTATGTATATAAATATAGAGGATATGTGTCTGTACAACACGGGCTATTCGATTCTGTATATACTTGTAGAGGATATGTGTCTGTACAGCACGGAATATTCGATTCTGTATAGAAATGTACAGGATATGTGTCCGAATAGCATGGAATATTCGATTATGTATATAAATGTATGTAAAGGATATGTATCTGTACAGCATGGAATATTCGAGTCTGTATATAAATGAAGAGGATATGTGTCTGTACAGCATGGACTATTCGATTCTATATATAAATGTAGAGAATATGTGTCTGTATGGCATGGACTATTCGATTCTGTATATAAATGTATGTAGACGATATGTATCTGTACAGCATGGAATATTCGATTCTGTATATAAATGTAGAGGATATGTGTATGTACTGCACGGATTATTCGATTATGTATATAAATGTAGAGGATGTGTGACCGGATAGCACGGACTATTCGATTCTGTATATACATGTAGAAGATATGTGTCTGTACAGCATGGACTATTCGATTCTGTATAAAAATGTAGAGGATATGTGTCTGTACAGCACGGAATATTCGATTCTGTATATAAATGTAGAGGACGTGTGTCCGGAAAGCACGGACTATTCGATTCTGTATATAAACGTAGAGGATATGTGTCTATACAGCACGGACTATTCGATTCTGTATATACATGTAGAGGATATGTGTCTATACAGCATGGACAATTCGATTCAGTATATAAATGTATGTAGACGTTATGTATCTGTACAGTATGGAATAATCGATTCTGTATATAAATGTAGAGGATATTTGTATGTACAGCATGGACTATTCGATTATGTATATAAATGTAGAGGATAGGTGTCTGTACAGCACGGACTATTCGATTCTGTATATACTTGTAGAGGATATGAGTCTGTACAGCACGGACTATTCGATTATGTATATAAATGTATGTAGACAATATGTATCTGTACAGCATGGAATATTCGATTCTGTATATAAATGTAGAGAATATGTGTCTGTACAGCATGGACTATTCGATTCTGTATATAAATGTATGTAGACGATATGTATCTGTACAGCATGGAATATTCGATTCTGTATATAAATGTAGAGGATATGTGTATGTACTGCACGGACTATTCGATTATGTATATAAATGTAGAGGATGTGTGTCCGGATAGCACGGACTATTCGATTCTGTATATACATGTAGAGGATATGTGTCTGTACAGCATGGACTATTCGATTCTGTATATACATGTAGAGGATATGTGTCTGTACAGCATGGACTATTCGATTCTGTATATAAATGTAATGGATATGTGTCTGTACAGCACGGACTATTCGATTTTGTATATACATGAAGAGGATATGTGTCCCGATAGCATGGACTATTCGATTATGTATATAAATGTAGAGTATATGTGTCCGGACAGCATGTAATATTCGATTCTGTGTATACATGTAGAGGGTATGTGTCTGTACAGCACGGAATATTCGATTCTGTATATAAATGTATGTAGACGATATGTATCTGTACAGCATGGAATATTCGATTCTGTATATAAATGTAGAGGATATGTGTATGTACAGCACGGACTATTTGATTATGTATATAAATGTAGAGGATATGTGTCTGTACAGCAATGACTTTTCGTTTCTGTATATAAATGTAGAGGATATGTGTCTGTACAGCACGGACTATTCGATTCTTTATATATATGTAGAAGATATGTGTCAGTACAGCACGGACTATTCGATTCTGTATATACATGTTGAGGATATGTGTCTGTACAGCATGGAATATTCGATTCTGTATATAAATGTAGAGGATATGTGTATGTACAGCACGGACTATTCAATTATGTATATAAATGTAGAGGATATGTGTCTGTACAACACGGGCTATTCGATTCTGTATATACTTGTAGAGGATATGTGTCTGTACAGCACGGAATATTCGATTCTGTATATAAATGTATGTAAAGGATATGTATCTGTACAGCATGGAATATTCGAGTCTGTATATAAATGTAGAGGATATGTGTCTGTACAGCATGGACTATTCGATTCTATATATAAATGTAGAGAACATGTGTCTGTATGGCATGGACTATTCGATTCTGTATATAAATGTATGTAGACGATATGTATCTGTACAGCATGGAATATTCGATTCTGTATATAAATGTAGAGGATATGTGTATGTACTGCACGGACTATTCGATTATGTATATAAATGTAGAGGATGTGTGTCCGGAAAGCACGGACTATTCGATTCTGTATATACATGTAGAGGATATGTGTCTGTACAGCATGGACTATTCGATTCTGTATATACATGTAGAGGATATGTGTCTGTACAGCATGGACTATTCGATTCTTTATATAAATGTAGAGGATATGTGTCTGTACAGCACGGACTATTCGATTTTGTATATACATGAAGAGGATATGTGTCCCGACAGCATGGACTATTCGATTATGTATATAAATGTAGAGTATATGTGTCCGGACAGCATGGAATATTCGATTCTGTGTATACATGTAGAGGGTATGTGTCTGTACAGCACGGACTATTCGATTCTGTATATAAATGTATGTAGACGATATGTATCTGTACAGCATGGACTATTCGATTCTGTATATAAATGTAGAGGATATGTGTATGTACAGCACAGACTATTTGATTATGTATATAAATGTAGAGGATGTGTGTCCGGAAAGCACGAACTATTCGATTATGTATATACATGTAGATGATATGTGTCTGTACAGCATGGACTATTCGATTCTGTATATAAATGTAGAGGATATGTGTCTGTACAGCACGGACTATTCGAATCTGTATATACATGTAGAGGATATGTGTCTGTACAGCATGGACTATTCGATTCAGTATATAAATGTATGTAGATGTTATGTATCTGTTATGCATGGAATATTCGATTCTGAATATAAATGTAGAGGATATTTGTATGTACAGCATGGACTATTCGATTATGTATATAAATGTAGAGGATATGTATCTGTACAGCACGGACTATTCGATTCTGTATATACTTGTAGAGGATATGTGTCTGTACAGCACGGACTATTCGATTATGTATATAAATGTATGTAGACAATATGTATCTGTACAGCATGGAATATTCGATTCTGTATATAAATTTTGAGAATATGTGTCTGTACAGCATGGACTATTCGATTCTGTATATAAATGTATGTAGACGATATGTATCTGTACAGCATGGAATATTCGATTCTGTATATAAATGTAGAGGATGTGTGTCCGGAAAGCACGGACTATTCGAGTCTGTATATACATGTAGGGAATATGTGTCTGTACAGTATGGACTATTCGATTCTGTATATACATGTAGAGGATATGTGTCTTTACAGCATGGAATATTCGATTCTGTATATAAATGTAGAGCATATGTGTCTGTACAGCATGGAATATTCGATTCTGTATATAAATGTAGACGATATGTGTATGTACAGCACGGACTATTCGATTATGTATATAAATGTAGAGAATATGTGTCTGTACAGCAATGACTATTCGATTCGGTATATAAATGTAGAGGATATGTGTCTGTACAGCACGGACTAATCGATTCTGTATATACATGTAGAAGATATATGTCAGTACAGCACGGACTATTCGATTCTGTATATACATGTAGAGGATATGTGTCTGTACAGCACGGAATATTCGATTCTGTATAGAAATGTACAGGATATGTTTCCGGATAGCAGGGACTATTCGATTATGTATATAAATGTATGTAGAGGATATGTATCTGTACAGCATGGAATATTCGAGTCTGTATATAAATGTAGAGGATATTTGTCTGTACAGCATGGACTATTCGATTCTGTATATAAATGTAGAGAATATGTGTCTGTATGGCATGGACTATTCGATTCTGTATATAAATGTATGTAGACGATATGTATCTGTACAGCGTGGAATTTTCGATTCTGTATATAAATGTAGAGGATATGTGTATGTACTGCACGGACTATTCGATTATGTATATAAATGTAGAGGATGTGTGTCCGGAAAGCACGGACTATTCGATTCTGTATATACATTTAGAGGATATGTGTCTGTACAGCATGGACTATTCGATTCTGTATATACATGTAGAGGTTGTGTGTCTGTACTGCATGGACTATTCGATTCTGTATATAAATGTAGAGGATATGTGTCTGTACAGCACGGACTATTCGATTTTGTATATACATGAAGAGGATATGTGTCCCGACAGCACGGACTATTCGAGTATGTATATAAATGTAGAGTATATGTTTCGGGACAGCATGGAATATTCGATTCTGTGTATACATGTAGAGGTTATGTGTCTGTACAGCATGGACTATTCGATTCTGTGTATACATGTAGAGGTTATGTATCTGTACAGCATGGAATATTCGATTCTGTATATAAATGTAGAGGATATGTGTATGTACAGCACGGACTATTTGATTATGTAAATAAATGTAGAGGATGTGTGTCCGGAAAGCACGAACTATTCGATTATGTATATACATGTAGAGGATATGTGTCTGTACAGCATGGACTATTCGATTCTGTATATAAATGTAGAGTATATGTGTCTGTACAGCACGGACTATTTGATTATGTAAATAAATGTAGAGGATGTGTGTCCGGAAAGCACGAACTATTCGATTATATATATACATGTAGAGGATATGTGTCTGTACAGCATGGACTATTCGATTCAGTATATACATGTAGAGGATATGTGTATGTACAGCAATGACTATTCGATTCTGTATATACATATAGAGGATATGTGTCTGTACAGCAATGACTATTCGATTCTGTATATACATGTAGAGGATATGTGTATTTACAGCATGGACTATTCGATTCTGTATATACATGTAGAGGATATTTGTCTGTACAGCATGGACTATTCGATTATGTATATACATGTAGAGGGTATGTGTCAGTACAGCAATGACTATTCGATTCTGTATATACTTGTAGAGGATATGTGTCTGTACAGCAATGACTATTCGATTTTGTATAGAAATGTACAGGATATGTTTCCGGACAGCACGGACTATTCGATTATGTATATAAATGTATGAAGACGATATGTATCTGTACAGCATGGAATATTCGATTATGTATATAAATGTATGTAGACGACATGTATCTGTACAGCATGGAATATTCGATTCTGTATTTAAATGTAGAGGATATGTGTATGTACTGCACGGACTATTCGATTATGTATATAAATGTAGAGTATGTGTGTCCGGAAAGCACGGACTATTCGTTTCTGTATATACATGTAGAGAATATGTGTCTGTACAGCATGGACTATTCGATTCTGTATATACATGAAGAGGATATGTGTCTGTACAGCATGGACTATTCGATTCTGTATATAAATTTAGAGGATATGTGTCTGTACAGCATGGATTATTCGATTCTGTATATACATGTAGAGGATATGTGTCCCGACATCACGGACTATTCGATTCTGTATATAAATGTATGTAGGCGATATGTATCTGTACAGCATGGAATATTCGATTCTGTATATAAAAGTAGACGATATGTGTCTGTACAGCACGGACTATTCGATTATGTATATACATGTAGAGGATATGTGTCTGTACAGCATGGACTCTTTGATTCTGTATATACATGTAGAGGATATGTGTCTGTACAGCATGGACTATTGGATGCTGTATATAAATGTAGAGGATATGTGTCTGTACAGCATGGACTATTCGATTCTGTATATACATATAGAGGATATATGTCAGTACAGCAATGACTATTCGATTCTGTATATAAATGTGTAGAGGATATGTGTATGTACAGCAATGACTATTCGATTCTGTATATACATGTAGAGGATATGTGTCTGTACAGCAATGACTATTCGAATCTGTATATACATGTAGAGGATATGAGTATTTATAGCATGGACTATTAGATTCTGTATATACATGAAGAGGATATGTGTCCCGACAGCACGGACTATTCGAGTATGTATATAAATGTAGAGGATGTGTGTCCGGAAAGCACGAACTATTCGATTATGTATATACATGTAGAGGATATGTGTCTGTACAGCATGGACTATTCGATTCTGTATATAAATGTAGAGGGTATGTGTCTGTACAGCACGGACTATTCGATTCTGTATATAAATGTAGGTAGACGATATGTATCTGTACAGCATGGAATATTCGATTCTGTATATAAAGGTAGAGGATATGTGTATGTACAGCACGGACTATTTGATTATGTAAATAAATGTAGAGGATGTGTGTCCGGAAAGCACGAACTATTCGATTATGTATATACATGTAGAGGATATGTGTCTGTACAGCATGGACTATTCGATTCTGTATATAAATGTAGAGGATATGTGTCTGTACAGCACAGACTATTTGATTATGTAAATAAATGTAGAGGATGTTTGTCCGGAAAGCACGAACTATTCGATTATGTATATACATGTAGAGGATATGTGTCTGTACAGCATGGACTATTCGATTCAGTATATAAATGTATGTAGACGATATGTATCTGTACAGCATGGAATATTCGATTCTGTTTATAAATGTAGAGGATATGTGTCCGTACAGCACGGACTATTCGATTCTGTATATACTTGTAGAGGATATGTGTCTGTACAGCAATGACTATTCGATTCTGTATAGAAATGTACAGGATATGTTTCCGGACAGCACGGACTATTCGATTATGTATATAAATGTATGAAGACGATATGTATCTGTACAGCATGGAATATTCGATTATGTATATAAATGTAGAGGATATGTGTCTCTACAGCATGGACTATTCGATTATGTATATAAATGCATGAAGACGATATGTATCTGTACAGCATGGAATATTCGATTATGTATATAAATGTATGTAGACGACATGTATCTGTACAGCATGTAATATTCGATTCTGTATTTAAATGTAGAGGATATGTGTATGTACTGCACGGAATATTCGATTATGTATATAAATGTAGAGGATGTGTGTCCGGAAAGCACGGACTATTCGATTCTGTATATACATGTAGAGAATATGTGTCTGTACAGCATGGACTATTCGATTCTGTATATACATGTAGAGGATATGTGTCTGTACAGCATGGACTATTCGATTCTGTATATAAATTTAGAGGATATGTGTCTGTACAGCACGGACTATTCGATTCTGTATATTCATGTAGAGGATATGTGTCCCGACAGCACGGACTATTCGATTCTGTATATAAATGTAGAGGATATGTGTCTGTACAGCACTGACTATTCGATTCTGTAAATAAATGTATGTAGGCGATATGTATCTGTACAGCATGGAATATTCGATTCTGTATATAAATGTAGACGATATGTGTCTGTACAGCACGGACTATTCGATTATGTATATACATGTAGAGGATATGTGTCTGTACAGCATGGACTCTTTGATTCTCTATATACATGTAGAGGATATGTGTCTGTACAGCATGGACTATTGAATGCTGTATATAAATGTAGAGGATATGTGTCTGTACAGCATGCACTATTGGAGTATGTATATAAATGTAGAGGATATGTGTCTGTACAGCAATGACTATTCGATTCTGTATATACATGTAGAGGATATGTGTATGTAAAGCAATGACTATTCGATTCTGTATATACATGTAGAGGATATGTGTCTGTACAGCAATGACTATTCGATTCTGTATATACATGTAGAGGATATGTGTATTTACAGCATGGACTATTAGATTCTGTATATACATGTAGAGGATATTTGTCTGTACAGCATGGACTATTCGATTATGTATATACATGTAGAGGATATGTGTCAGTACAGCAATGACTATTCGATTCTTTATATACATGTAGAGGATATGTGTCTGTACATCATGGACTATTCGATTCTGTATATACATGTAGACGATATGTGTCTGTACAGCATGGCTATTGGATTCTCTATATACATGTAGAGGATATGATTCTGTACAGCACGGAATATTCGATTCTGTATATACATTTAGAGGATATGTGTCTGTACAGCATGGACTATTCGATTCTGTATATAAATGTAGAGGGTATGTGTCTGTACAGCACGGACTATTCGATTCTGTATATAAATGTATGTAGACGATATGTATCTGTACAGCATGGAATATTCGATTCTGTATATAAATGTAGAGGATATGTGTATGTACAGCACTGACTATTTGATTATGTAAATAAATGTAGAGGATGTGTGTCCGGAAAGCACGAACTATTCGATTATGTATATACATGTAGAGGATATGTGTCTGTACAACATGGACTATTCGATTCAGTATATAAATGTATGTAGACGATATGTATCTGTACAGCATGGAATATTCGATTCTGTTTATAAATGTAGAGGATATGTGTCTGTACAGCACGGACTATTCGATTCTGTATATACTTGTAGAGGATATGTGTCTGTACAGCAATGACTATTCGATTCTGTATAGAAATGTACAGGATATGTTTCCGGACAGCACGGACTATTCGATTATGTATATAAATGTATGAAGACGATATGTATCTGTACAGCATGGAATATTCGATTATGTATATAAATGTAGAGGATATGTGTCTCTACAGCATGGACTATTCGATTATGTATATAAATGTATGAAGACGATATGTATCTGTACAGCATGGAATATTCGATTATGTATATAAATGTATGTAGACGACATGTATCTGTACAGCATGGAATATTCGATTCTGTATTTAAATGTAGAGGATATGTGTATGTACTGCACGGACTATTCGATTATGTATATAAATGTAGAGGATGTGTGTCCGGAAAGCACGGACTATTCGATTCTGTATATACATGTAGAGAATATGTGTCTGTACAGCATGGACTATTCGATTCTGTATATACATGTAGAGGATATGTGTCTGTACAGCATGGACTATTCGATTCTGTATATAAATGTAGAGGATATGTGTCTGTACAGCACGGACTATTCGATTCTGTAAATAAATGTATGTAGGCGATATGTATCTGTACAGCATGGAATATTCGATTCTGTATATAAATGTAGACGATATGTGTCTGTACAGCACGGACTATTCGATTATGTATATACATGTAGATGATATGTGTCTGTACAGCATGGACGCTTTGATTCTGTATATACATGTAGAGGATATGTGTCTGTACAGCATGGACTATTGAATGCTGTATATAAATGTAGAGGATATGTGTCTGTACAGCATGGACTATTCGATTCTGTATATACATATAGAGGATATGTGTATGTACAGCAATGACTATTCGATTCTGTATATACATGTAGAGGATATGTGTATGTACAGCAATGACTATTCGATTCTGTATATACATGTAGAGGATATGTGTATGTACAGCAATGACTATTCGATTCTGTATATACATGTAGAGGATATGTGTATGTACAGCAATGACTATTCGATTCTGTATATACATGTAGAGGATATGTGTATTTACAGCATGAACTATTAGATTCTGTATATACATGTAGAGGATATTTGTCTGTACAGCATGGACTATTCGATTATGTATATACATGTAGAGGATATGTGTCAGTACAGCAATGACTATTCGATTCTTTATATACATGTAGAGGATATGTGTCTGTACAGCATGGACTATTCGATTATGTATATACATGTAGAGGATATGTGTCTGTACAGCATGGCTATTGGATTCTGTATATACATGTAGAGGATATGTGTCTGTACAGCACGGAATATTCGATTCTGTATATACATTTAGAGGATATGTGTCTGTACAGCATGGACTATTCGATTCTGTATATACATGTAGAGGATATATGTCCCGACAGCACGGACTATTCGATTCTGTATATAAATGTAAAGGATATGTGTCTGTACAGCACGGACTATTCGATTCTGTAAATAAATGTATGTAGGCGATATGTATCTGTACAGCATGGAATATTCGATTCTGTATATAAATGTAGACGATATGTGTCTGTACAGCACGGACTATTCGATTATGTATATACATGTAGAGGATATGTGTCTGTACAGCATGGACTATTTGATTCTGTATATACATGTAGAGGATATGTGTCTGTACAGCATGGACTATTTGATTCTGTATATACATGTAGAGGATATGTGTCTGTACAGCATGGACTATTGGATTCTGTATATAAATATAGAGGATATGTGTCTGTACAGCAATGACTATTCGATTCTGTATATACATGTAGAGGTTATGTGTATGTACAGCAATGACTATTCGATTCTGTATATACATGTAGAGGATATGTGTCTGTACAGCAATGACTATTCGATTCTGTATATACATGTAGAGGATATGTGTATTTACAGCATGGACTATTCGATTCTGTATATACATGTAGAGGATATGTGTCTGTACAGCACGGACTATTCGATTCTGTATATACATGTAGAGGATATGTGTCAGTACAGCAATAACTATTCGATTCTTTATATACATGTAGAGGATATGTGTCTGTACAGCATGGACTATTCGATTCTGTATATACATGTAGAGGATATGTGTCTGTACAGCATGTACTATTGGATTCTGTATATACATGTAGAGGATATGTGTCTGTACAGCATGGACTATTCGATTCTGTATATACATGTAGAGGATATAAAAGTGTATGCACTTTTAATACCGTTAGCTGGTTTGCTTTCACAAGAAAGTTATTATAATGTACTATAGGTGTTTAATTATGTATGTATGTACGTACTTACGTGTGTATGTATGTATATATGTGCATCGTATGTATATATGCTTAAAGCAACATCTACATTGACAAACTGTTGTACTTCTACATACATGTACTAATACTATAACTTGTTTTTGGGTAGCATTGATAGCCGGTATTATGTGTGAATTGCTTGCATGCCTTGTTTTGAATGTGTATTGGTACTATACAAGAGTATTTCTAGCTCATGATTAGTTGTTGTGTGGATTGGCTGGGGTGATCTCTTAGTCAGTGTGAAGCTGTGATTGAATACTACATCTGCCTCTGTAGCTACGCAATGTTCTGCATTTTTGGGCAGGTATATGGATAGCGTATATGCTCTGTTTGCCAACTGTCTTGAAAATGTACGCATTCATTGCACATACTGTATTTAGTTATTAAAAAGTGTACATATTAAGCTGATACACCATAACAGTGACTATACTGCGTACGTACGGAGTTTCAATCATTATAATTATATTAGTTAGCGCATGACGTGTAAACTTGTTAAATATAGAATGACGTATGAAGACACTTACTAATTAGTTATGAATAGTTACGGTAGGGCCTATATCCCGTGTCTCAAATTACCGTTATTGTTCGAACGTAAACAGTTCCTGTAATTAACTTGAAAAATGTGATAGAGTTAGATAATCGGTCTCTAGTATTCATTACCTATTGGTTTTATTAATATATTTAAGTTGGGATTGTATGTTGATGTTCCACAATTTAAATTCGGTACTTTTTGATTATTAACATTTTTCACTCCTATGAACAAATCAACAACTACAATGGGTTCTTATTCATTTTTGGAAAACTTTGAATACAATATTTCCTACTTTAGATTACAAAGCTAAATATGGACATTATGAAAATGTAATTGAGCATTTATATTGCTATGTTTTGTCTGCATCTATTTAGTTATTTGAACAAGTACTTAAAGGCACGAAAGCTTAGTATGTTTGGTCTTGAACAACATCTTTAAAGTACATTTACTGTGGTCTCTTTGCTTTTTAATATGATAGTTACTAATCTGTTTGTCCTTCTCTCTCTCGCTTTATTATTAATTAAATGCTGTTATCTCTCGGTTGAATGTAGTGGCGACAGTAGTCATGGTTTGGAGTCTGTGGAATCTCATTACAATGTCTGTGCATCATCTTACATAACAATTTACATACAACTAAACTTGCACTTGACGACGATTGACCTGTTTTTGATATCACTTCTGACAATTTCGTAATTAAATCGAATTACATGCCAAATTTGTCATGCAAGTCTACAGATGCAACTTTAGATTCGCATGCACAATGAATTTAATTATAGTTGTTTCCATCTTCTTAAACACAACCCACACATTATCTATAAACAGACAAATTCATGATTCTTCAAATATTGCTTCGACAATTAATTTCCCATACACAAAATACATTGCTGGATTGAAATATATAAAAAACACGTCGTTTGTGAAAACTATTATTACTAGCATGTGTTTTGTACTATCTGCTTGGTTGGTAATGCTCTTACTTTTGTCGGGTGATGTGCACCCACATCCTGGGCCTGCATCTTCAGTATCCTCGGACACGACAGACTCTGTTACTAATAACAGTATTTCAAATTTTATAAATATACCACATAACCTCTCAGTTATACACTATAACGTCCAACGCTTACAGCAGAAAGTGTTCTTGTCAACAGAACTTCTAAACTTTGATATACTAGCATTCACTGAAACATGGCTAAGTAATTCAGTAGCAACTAGCGACTTAGTTTTTACCTCTTATCATACACCAGAACGCAAGGATCGAAGACATGATAGTCATGGCGGTGTTATAGTATACATTAAGGAATCGATTGCCTATATACGGAGAAGGGACTTGGAACCTAATCGTCTTGAATGTGTATGGATAGAACTAAAAATGACCACTAACAGAAGCGTTCTATTTGGTAATTTCTATCGTCCGCCCAACTCGGATGCCATCTATCATTCTTTACTTGAAGAATCAATTGGTCTAGCTTGTGATTCTGGGATTTCGGATATAATTATAACCGGGGACTTCAATTTAAATATACTTTCTCAAGCTACTGCCAGGAAAGTAGAAACGATATGCCGACAAAATAACCTAGTGCAGCTGATAGATGAACCAACACACTTTACAGAACACTCCTCATCTGTCATTGATCTGTTGCTTACTTCCAACCCAGGGCGTGTTATGTTAGCAGGTGTTTACATCAAGATATAAGATATCATTGTCCAGTATTTGGCGTATTTAGTTATAACAAACCAAAGTCTAACAGTTTTACTCGAACTATTTGGAAGTATGACCAAGGGGACTACAACCTTCTTAGAGACAAACTGAAATCAGAGAATTGGCCAAACCTGAAACATCAAAATGTAGATGTGTACGTTCGAAATATAACAAAAGCAATTACAACTATTTCGAAGCAATGCATTCCAAACAATGACATTCGAATAAACACACACGAACCACCATGGATTGACAGAATAATTAAACTCAATATTCGAAAACGGAAACGAGCACACCGTAAATCAAAACACACACAATCTCAGCACCATTGGAACAAGTTCAGACAAATAAGAAATGCAACGGTAGCACTAATTAAGGACAAAAAAATAAATTATTATCTAACCTTATCTGAAAAGCTAAAGTCTAGCTCTCTCTCTCTTCAAAGGACTGGTGGAAAATCCTGAAACACTTCATTTCACCTAACTCTCAGAAAGCAATACCTCCTTTGCGTGATCCTCTAACGGGTAATTATTTAACTGATGCAAATGAAAAATCAAACTTATTGAATAATTATTTCAGAGACCAAACACATATTAATGAAGAGAATAGTGCATTACCTAACTTATATATAAACAACACTCATCGCAATTTAGGTTCAATCTTTATAATTCCATCAGAAATAGAAGATATTTTGAAATCATTAACAATTGACAAGGCTTCGGGTCCAGATGGAATAAGCATCAGAGTACTGCGTGAGGCTCATCGCCAACTTTCAACTCCTCTGTGCGATCTTTTTAATTGTTGTTTATCTCAGTGTACCATGCCAGAATCATGGAAAATTGCCCATGTGTGTGCTGTCTTCAAAAAGGGAGACCCATCACTTGCAGAGAACTACAGACCTATATCTTTACTAAACTGCATGGAAAAGGTTTTTGAACGTATAATTTTTAAGCATGTCTTTAACTTCTTCAGAGATACCAACTTTTTCTCACAATCACAGTCTGGATTTATGCCTGGCGATTCTACTACCAACCAACTAACATTTTTATATGACACATTTTGTAAAGCTCTAGACAATGGATTAGAAGTAAGGGCTGTCTTCTTCGACATAAGTAAAGCATTCGACATAGTCTGGCATAAAGGTCTACTCCTGAAGCTACACTCGTCTGGTATAACAAATAACTTACTTCATTGGTTCACTGACTATCTTTCTAATCGGCGACAACGTGTGGTTGTCCCAGGTTCAAAATCAGTTTTAGCGTCTTTAGGGGCAGGTGTTCCTCAGGGTTCTATATTAGGTCCTCTACTTTTTCTAGTATTCATAAATGACATTGTCAAGGACATAGGTTCTAACATCAATCTATTTGCTGATGATACTAGTCTACACTTAATAGTCAATACTCCTATCACTTCTCATCGTATTCTCCAATCTGATATTGACAAAATCTCCGAGTGGGCCGATAAATGGTTAGTAACCTTTAATCCCTCCAAATCTGAATCTCTTATATTGTCAAAGAAACGAAATAAACCTCAACATCCTCCTCTGCAGATGTTAGGTCAACACATTCCGCTTGTCTCTGACCATAAACACCTGGGTGTCTTCTTATCCAGTGATGGATCTTGGCATACCCATATTGATCAAATCAGCAAAAAGGCTTGGACACGTATCAATGTTATGAGAAAATTAAAATTCACACTCGATCGTAGAGCATTGGAAGTTATCTACATTTCCTTCATTCGACCATTACTAGAATACTCTGACGTAATTTGGGATAATTGTGCAATGTATGAAAAAGAGGATCTAGATAAAATACTGCATGAAGCTGCAAGAATTGTAACAGGTGCTACAAAACTTATTTCTATTCATGCCCTTCAAAAAGAAGTAGGTTGGGAAACACTTTCTGACAGAAGACGAAAACACAAACTTGTCCTACTTTATAAAAATGAAAAATAATTTTGTCCCGTCTTATATTTCATCTCTTGTTCCACAAGATGTTGGCCAATCCACTCGGTATAACCTTAGAAATTCTGATAATATGTTAACTATTCCAGCTAGAACTACCCTATAATCAAATTCCTTCCTTCCATCGGTACTTCGTGAATGGAACTGCTTACCTAACGAGGCTAGAACTATTCAGTCGCTGGATTCTTTCAATGCGTTTCTTAACACTAACAAAAGTAAAATTGGAAAGCTATTTTAGTGTGGGAATAGAAGATCCCAGATTCTACATACACGGCTTAGAACGAAATGTAGTTCCCTAAACCATCACCTATTTCAAAAGAACATTGTAGAATCATCATTATGCAGATGTGGTGGCATAGAAGATAACTTCCACTTCTTCTTCCAATGCCATTTCTATGATCAACTACGTATAACACTCTTCAATAAGCTGTCCACAATTTGTAATGTCAACTTAAACACACTACTTCTCGGTGACATTAATAAGGATATTGCAACCAACACCATACTTTTCCTTACTGTACACGAATACATTATTGGCAGTGAAAGGTTTTGAGATGGATGACTTCAAAAAGGTTCATATTGCGGATTCCAATCTGAATGCTGTCGTTATTGACATAACAACCGACCCTATTCAACCACTTTTCTCTATACTAATCTCTTTTTCTTCAAGTGCTCCGATGTGATAGTTCATGTTCTTGAACTTTCTTCATATAATATTATTCCTTTAAATATTAACCATTTTCGTTTGTACATCCAAAACTATTGACTCACTAATACATTAAGTTCTGAAATTCTTTAGCAAATACATAGAATAGATTTCACGTATTTTCATTGTTATATTATATATTATTTCCCTGCCTATTGTATATCAATCAATTGATAGGGAGAAGAACAATATAAGTTTTTCTTTCGTTCTAATCCCTTTCAGTCTACTGCTGTTAAATTATATGTAAAATGTTCATTTCTTGATTACATGTACAAATACTGAAATATACAATGCTTAAACTACAGGATATATGTCCGTACAGCATGGGCTATTCGATTATGTATATACATGTAGACGATATGTGTCTGTACAGCATGGGCTATTCGATTATGTATATACATGTAGAGGATATGTGTCTGTACAGCACGGACTATTCGATCATTTATATAAATGTAGAGGATATGTATTTGTACAGCATGGAATATTCGATTCTGTATATAGATGTAGAGGATATGTATCTGTACAGCATGGACTATTCGATTCTGTATATACATGTAGAGGATATTTATCTGTACAGCATGGACTATTCGATTATGTATATAAATGTAGAGGATATGTGTCTGTACAGCACGGACTATTCGATTCTGTATATAAATGTAGAGGATATGTGTCTGTACATCATGGACTATTCGATTATGTATATACATGTAGAGGATATGTATCTGTACAGCATGGAATATTCGATTCTGTATACAAATGTAGAGGATATGTGTCTGTACAGCACGGACTATTCGATTCTGTATATACATGTGGAGGATATGTGTATGTACAGCAATTACTATTCGATTCTGTATATACATGTGGAGGATATGTGTCTGTACAGCATGGACTATTGGATTCTGTAAATACATGTAGAGGGTATGTGTCTGTACAACATGGACTATTCGATTCTGTATATAAATATAGAGGATGTGTATCGGTACAGCATGGAATATTCGATTCTGTATATAAATGTAGAGAATATTTGTCTATACAGCACGGACTATTCGATTCTTCGATTCTGTATATACATGTAGAGAATATGTGTCTGTACAGCAATGACTATTAGATTCTGTATATATATGTAGAGAATATGTGTCTGTACAGCAATGACTATTCGATTCTGTATATATATGTAGAGGATGTGTGTCCGGAAAGCACGGACTATTCGATTATGTATATACATGTAGAGGATATGTATCCGGACAGCATGGGATATTCGATTATGCATATACATGTAGAGGATATGTGTCCATGAAGCACAGACTATTCGATTCTGTAAATACATGTGTAGCATATGTGTCCATGCAGCACAGACTATTAGATTCTGTATATACATGTAGAGGATATGTGTTTGTACAACATGGACTATTCAATTCTGTATATAAATGTAAAGGATATGTATCTGTACAGCATGCAATATTAGATTCTGTTTACAAATGTAGAGGATATGTGTCTGTACAGCACGGACTATTCGAATCTGTATATACATGTAGAGGATATGTGTCCGTACAGCAAGGACTATTCGATTCTGTATATACATGTAGAGGATATGTGTCTGTACAGCAATGAATATTGGATTCTGTATATACATGTAGAGGATATGTTTCTGTACAGCATGGACTATTGGATTCTGTATATACATGTAGAGGATATGTGTCTGTACAGCATGGAATATTGGATTCTGTATATAAATGTAGAGGATATGTGTCTGTACAGCTCGGACTATTCGATTCTGTATATACATTTAGAGGATATGTGTCTGTACAGCATGGAATATTGGATTCTGTAAATACATGTAGAGGATATGTTTCTGTACAACATGGACTATTCGATTCTGTATATAAATATAGAGGATGTGTATCTGTACAGCATGGACTATTCGATTAAGTATATAAATGTAGAGGATATGTGTCTGTACAGCACGAACTATTCGATTCAGTATATACATGTAGAGAATATGTGTCTGTACAGGAATGACTATTCGATTCTGTATATACATGTAGAGGATATGTGTCTGTACAGCATGGACTATTCGATTATGTATATACATGTAGAGGATATGTATCTGTACAGCACAGACTATTCGATTCTGTATATAAATGTAGAGGATATGTGTCTGTACAGCACGGACTATTCGATTCTGTATATAAATGTAGAGGATATGTGTCTGTACAGCATGGACTATTCGATTCTGTATATACATGTAGAGGATATGTATCTGTACAGCATGGACTATTCGATTCTGAATATAGATGTAGAGGATATGTATCTGTACAGCATGGACTATTCGATTCTGTATATACATGTAGAGGATATGTATCTGTACAGCATGGAATATTCGATTCTGTATATAAATGTAGAGGATATGTATCTGTACAGCATGGACTATTCGATTCTGTATATACATGTAGAGGATATGTATCTGTACAGCATGGACTATTCGATTATGTATAAACATGTAGAGGATATGTATCTGTACAGCAGAGACTATTCGATTATGTATATAAATGTAGAGGATATGTGTCTGTACAGCAATGACTATTGGATTCTGTATATACATGTAGATGATATGTCTCTGTATAGCATGGATTATTCGATTTTGTACATACATGTAGCGGATATGTGTCTGTACAGCTTGGACTATTCGATTCTGTATATAAATATAGAGGATATGTGTCTGTACAGCATGGACTATTCGATTATGTATAAACATGTAGAGGATATGTGTCTGTACAGCACAGACTATTCGATTCTGTATATAAATGTATGTAGATGATATGTAACTGTACAGCATGGAATATTCGATTTTGTATATATACGTAGAAGATATGTGTCTGTACAGCACGGGCTATTCGATTATGTATATAAATGTAGAGTATATGTGTCCGGACAGCATGGACTATTTGATTATGTGCATAAATGTAGAGGATATGTGTATGTACAACACGGACTATTCGATTATGTATATAAATGTAGAGGATGTGTGTCCGTACAGCACGGACTATTCGATTCTGTATATAAATGTAGAGGATATGTGTCTGTATAGCATGGACTATTCGATTCTGTATATAAACCTGTGTAAATAATATGTATCTGTACAGCATGGAACATTCGATTCTGTATATAAATGTAGAGGATATGTGTATGTACAGCACGGTCTATTCGATTATGTATATACATGTAGAGGATGTGTGTCTGTACAGCACGGACTATTCGATTCTGTATATAAATGTAGAGGATATGTATATGTACAGCATGGAATATTCGATTCTGTATACAAATGTAGAGGATATGTGTCTGTACAGCACGGACTATTCGATTCTGTATATAAATGTAGAGGATATGTTTCTGTAGAGCACGGACTATTCGAGTATGTAGAGGATGTGTGTCCGGAAAGCACAGACCATTCGATTCTGTATATACATGTATAGCATATGTGTCCATGCAGCACAGACTATTAGATTCTGTATATACATGTAGAGGATATGTGTCTGTACAGCATGGACTATTCGATACTGTATATACATGTAGAGGATATGTGTCTGTACAGCATGGACTATTCGATTATGTATATACATGTAGAGGATATGTGTCTGTACAGCATGGACTATTCGATTATGTATATACATGTAGAGGATATGTGTCTGTACAGCACGGACTATTCGATTATTTATATAAATGTAGAGATATGTATCTGTACAGCATGGAATATTCGATTCTGTATATAGATGTAGAGGATATGTGTCTGTACAGCATGGACTATTCGATTCTGTATATAAATGTAGAGGATATGTGTCTGTACAGCACGGACTATTCGATTATGTAGAGGATATGTGTCCGTAAAGCACGGACTATTCGATTCTGTATATACATGTAGAGGATATGTGTCTGTACAGCATGACTATTCGATTCTGTATATACATGTAGAGGATATGTGTCTGTACAGCAGGACTATTCGATTCTGTATATACATGTAGAGGATATGTGTCTGTACAGCATGGACTATTCGATTCTGTATATACATGTAGAGGATATGTGTCTGTACAGCATGGACTATTCGATTCTGTATATACATGTAGAGGATATGTGTCTGTACAGCATGGACTATTCGATTATGTATATACATGTAGAGGATATGTGTCTGTACAGCATGGACTATTCGATTATGTATATACATGTAGAGGATATGTGTCTGTACAGCACGGACTATTCGATTATTTATATAAATGTAGAGGATATGTATCTGTACAGCATGGAATATTCGATTCTTTATATAGATGTAGAGGATATGTATCTGTACAGCATGGACTATTCGATTCTGTATATAAATGTAGAGGATATGTGTCTGTACAGCACGGACTATTCGATTATGTAGAGGATGTGTGTCCGGAAAGCACGGACTATTCGATTCTGTATATACATGTAGAGGATATGTGACCGGAAAGCATGGGATATTCGAGTATGCATATACATGTAGAGGATATGTGTCCATGAAGCACAGACTATTCGATTCTGTAAATACATGTATAGCATATGTGTCCATGCAGCACAGACTATTAGATTCTGTATATACATGTAGAGGATATGTGTCTGTACAGCATGGACTATTCGATTCTGTATATACATGTAGAGTATATGTGTCTGTACAGCATGGACTATTCGATTATGTATATACATGTAGAGGATATGTTTCTGTACAGCATGGGCTATTCGATTATTTATATACATGTAGAGGATATGTGTCTGTACAGCACGGACTATTCGATCATTTATATAAATGTAGAGGATATGTATCTGTACAGCATGGAATATTCTATTCTGTATATAGATGTAGAGGATATGTATCTGTACAGCATGGACTATTCGATTATGTATATACATGTAGAGGATATGTATCTGTACAGCATGGACTATTCGATTCTGTATACAGATGTAGAGGATATGTATCTGTACAGCATGGACTATTCGATTCTGTATATAGATGTAGAGGATATGTATCTGTACAGCATGGAATATTCGATTATGTATATAAACGTAGAGGATATGTATCTGTACAGCACGGACTATTCGATTCTGTATATACATGTAGAGGATATGTATCTGTACAGCATGGACTATTCGATTATGTATATACATGTAGAGGATATGTTTCTGTACAGCACGGACTATTCGATTCTGTATATAAATGTAGAGCATATGTGTCTGTACAGCACGGACTATTCGATTATGTAGAGGATGTGTGTCCGGAAAGCACGGACTATTCGATTCTGTATATACATGTAGAGGATATGTGTCCGGACAGCATGGGATATTCGATTATGCATATACATGTAGAGGATATGTGTCCATGAAGCACAGACTATTCGATTCTGTAAATACATGTGTAGCATATGTGTCCATGCAGCACAGTCTATTAGATTCTGTATTTACAGGTAGAGGATATGTGTGTGTACAGCATGGACTATTCGATTCTGTATATACATGTAGAGGATATGTGTCTGTACAGCACGGACTATTCGATTATGTATATAAACCTAGAGAATGTGTATCGGTACAGCACGGACTATTCGAATCTGTATATACATGAAGAGGATATGTATCCGTACAGCAAGGACTATTTGATTCTGTATATACATGTAAAGGATATGTGTCTGTACAGCAATGACTATTGGATTCTGTATATACATGTATAGCATATGTGTCCATGCAGCACAGACTATTAGATTCTGTATATACATGTAGAGGATATGTGTCTGTACAGCATGGACTATTCGATTCTGTATATACATGTGGAGGATATGTGTCTGTACAGCATGGACTATTCGATTATGTATATACATGTAGAGGATATGTGTCTGTACAGCATGGGCTATTCGATTATGTATATACATGTAGAGGATATGTGTCTGTACAGCACGGACTATTCGATCATTTATATAAATGTAGAGGATATGTATCTGTACAGCATGGAATATTCGATTCTTTATATAGATGTAGAGGATAGGTATCTGTACAGCATGGACTATTCGATTCTGTATATAAATGTAGAGGATATGTGTCTGTACAGCACGGACTATTCGATTATGTAGAGGAGGTGTGTCCGGAAAGCACGGACTATTCGATTCTGTATATACATGTAGAGGATATGTGACCGGAAAGCATGGGATATTCGAGTATGCATATACATGTAGAGGATATGTGACCATGAAGCACAGACTATTCGATTCTGTAAATACATGTATAGCATATGTGTCCATGCAGCACAGACTATTAGATTCTGTATATACATGTAGAGGATATGTGTCTGTACAGCATGCACTATTCGATTCTGTATATACATGTAGAGTTTATGTGTCTGTACAGCATGGACTATTCGATTATGTATATACATGTAGAGGATATGTTTCTGTACAGCATGGGCTATTCGATTATTTATATACATGTAGAGGATATGTGTCTGTACAGCACGGACTATTCGATCTTTTATATAAATGTAGAGGATATGTATCTGTACAGCATGGAATATTCGATTCTGTATATAGATGTAGAGGATATGTATCTGTACAGCATGGACTATTCGATTATGTATATACATGTAGAGAATATGTATCTGTACAGCATGGACTATTCGATTCTGTATACAGATGTAGAGGATATGTATCTGTACAGCATGGACTACTCGATTCTGTATATAGATGTAGAGGATATGTATCTGTACAGCATGGACTATTCGATTCTGTATAAACATGTAGAGGATATGTATCTGTACAGCATGGAATATTCGATTATGTATATAAACGTAGAGGATATGTATCTGTACAGCACGGACTATTCGATTCTGTATATACATGTAGAGGATATGTATCTGTACAGCATGGACTATTCGATTATGTGTATACATGTAGAGGATATGTTTCTGTACAGCACGGACTATTCGATTCTGTATATAAATGTAGAGCATATGTGTCTGTACAGCACGGACTATTCGATTATGTAGAGGATGTGTGTCCGGAAAGCACGGACTATTCGATTCTGTATATACATGTAGAGGATATGTGTCCGGACAGCATGGGATATTAGATTATGCATATACATGTAGAGGATATGTGTCCATGAAGCACAGACTATTCGATTCTGTAAATACATGTGTAGCATATGTGTCCATGCAGCACAGTCTATTAGATTCTGTATTTACAGGTAGAGGATATGTGTGTGTACAGCATGGACTATTCGATTCTGTATATACATGTAGAGGATATGTATCTGTACAGCATGGAATATTCGATTATGTATACAAATGTAGAGGATATGTGTCTGTACAGCACGGACTATTCGATTATGTATATAAATCTAGAGAAGGTGTATCCGTACAGCACGGACTATTCGAATCTGTATATACATGTAGAGGATATGTATCCGTACAGCAAGAACTATGTGATTCTGAATATACATGTAAATGATATGTGTCTATACAGCAATGATTATTGGATTCTGTATATACATGTAGAGGATATGTTTCTGTACAGCATGGACTATTGGATTCTGTATATACATGTAGAGAATATGTGTCTGTACAGTATGGACTATTGGATTCTGTATAAAAATGTAGAGGATATGTGTCTGTACAGCACGGACTATTCGATTCTGTATATACATGTAGAGGATATGTGTCTGTACAGCACGGACTATTCGATTCTGTATATACATGTAGAGGATATGTGTCTGTACAGCACGGACTATTCGATTCTGTATATACATGTAGAGGATATGTGTCTGTACAGCATGGACTATTCGATTCTGTATATACATGTAGAGGATATGTGTCTGTACAGCATGGACTATTCGATTCTGTATATACATGTAGAGGATATGTGTCTGTACAGCATGGACTATTCGATTCTGTATATACATGTAGAGGATATGTGTCTGTACAGCATGGACTATTCGATTCTGTATATACATGTAGAGGATATGTGTCTGTACAGCATGGACTATTCGATTCTGTATATACATGTAGAGGATATGTGTCTGTACAGCATGGACTATTCGATTCTGTATATAAATGTAGAGGATATGTGTCTGTACAGCACGGACTATTCGATTCTGTATATACATGTAGAGGATATGTGTCTGTACAGCACGGACTATTCGATTCTGTATATACATGTAGAGGATATGTGTCTGTACAGCACGGACTATTCGATTCTGTATATACATGTAGAGGATATGTGTCTGTACAGCACGGACTATTCGATTATGTAGAGGATGTGTGTACGGAAAGCACGGACTATTCGATTCTGTATATACATGTAGAGGATATGTGTCCGGACAGCATGGGATATTCGATTATGCATATACATGTAGAGGATATGTGTCCATGAAGCAATGACTATTCGATTCTGTAAATACATGTGTAGCATATGTGTCCATGCAGCACAGACTATTAGATTCTGTATATACAGGTAGAGGATATGTATATGTACAGCATGGACTATTCGATTCTGTATATACATGTAGAGGATATGTGTCTGTACAGCATGGACTATTCGATTATGTATATAAACGTAGAGGATATGTATCTGTACAGCACGGACTATTCGATTCTGTATATACATGTAGAGGATATGTATCTGTACAGCATGGACTATTCGATTATGTATATACATGTAGAGGATATGTTTCTGTACAGCACGGACTATTCGATTCTGTATATAGATGTAGAGCATATGTGTCTGTACAGCACGGACTATTCGATTATGTAGAGGATGTGTGTCGGGAATGCAAGGACTATTCGATTATGTATATACATGTAGAGGATATGTGTCCGGACAGCATGGGATATTCAATTATGCATATACATGTAGAGGATATGTGTCCATGAAGCACAGACTATTAGATTCTTTAAATACATGTGTAGCATATGTGTCCATGCAGCACAGTCTATTAGATTCTGTATTTACAGGTAGAGGATATGTGTGTGTACAGCATGGACTATTCGATTCTGTATATACATGTAGAGGATATGTGTCTGTACAGCATGGACTATTCGATTATGTATATAAACCTAGAGAAGGTGTATCCGTACAGCACGGACTATTCGAATCTGTATATACATGAAGAGGATATGTATCCGTACAGCAAGGACTATTTGATTCTGTATATACATGTAAAGGATATGTGTCTGTACAGCAATGACTATTGGATTCTGTATATACATGTAGAGGATATATGTATGTACAGCACGGACTATTCGATTCTGTATATATATGTAGAGGATATGTGTCTGTACAGAAATGACTATTCGATTATGTATATACATGTAGAGGATATGTATATGTACAGCATGGAATATTCGATTATGTATATAAATGTATAGGATATGTATCTGTACAGCATGGACTATTCGATTCTGTATATACATGTAGAGGATATGTGTCTGTACAGCACGGACTATTCGATTCTGTATATAAATGTAGAGCATATGTGTCTGTACAGCACGGAGTATTCGATTATGTAGAGGATGTGTGTCCGGAAACCACGGACTATTCGATTCTATATATACATGTACAAGATATGTGTCCGGACAGCATGGGATATTCGATTATGCATATACATGTAGAGGATATGTGTCCATGAAGCACAGACTATTCGATTATGTAGATACATGTGTAGCCTATGTGTCCATGCAGCACAGTCTATTAGATTCTGTATTTACAGGTAGAGGATATGTGTGTACAGCATGGACTATTCGATTCTGTATATACATGTAGAGGATATGTGTCTGTACAGCACGGACTATTCGATTCTGTATATAAATGTAAAGGATATGTATCTGTACAGCATGGAATATTCGAGTATGTATACAAATGTAGAGGATATGTGTCTGTACAGCACGGACTATTCGATTATGTATATAAATCTAGAGAAGGTGTATCCGTACAGCACGGACTATTCGAATCTGTATATACATGTAGGGGATATGTATCCGTACAGCAAGGACTATTTGATTCTGAATATACATGTAAAGAATATGTGTCTGTACAGCAACGATTATTGGATTCTGTATATACATGTAAAGGATATGTTTCTGTACAGCATGGACTATTGGATTCTTTATATACATGTAGAGAATATGTGTCTGTACAGTATGGACTATTGGATTCTGTATAAAAATGTAGAGGATATGTGTCTGTACAGCACGGACTATTCGATTCTGTATATACATGTAGAGGATATGTGGCTGTACAGCACGGACTATTCGATTCTGTATATACATGTAGAGGATATGTGTCTGTACAGCATGGCATATTCGATTCTGTATATAAATATAGAGGATATGTGTCTGTACAGCATGGACAATTCGAATCTGTATATAAATGTAGAGGATATGTGTTTATGCAGCACGGACTATTCGATTCTGTATATACATGTAGAGGATATGTGTCTGTACAGCATGGGCTTTTCGATTCTGTATATACATGTAGAGGATATGTGTCGTACAGCATGGACTATTCGATTCTGTATATACATGTAGAGGATACGTGTCTGTACAGCACGGACTATTCGATCCTTTATATAAATGTATAGGATATGTGTCTGTACAGCATGGACTATTCGATTCTGTGTATAAATGTAGAGGATATGTGTATGTACAGCACGGACTATTCGATTCTGTATACACATGTAGAGGATATGTGTATGTACAGCACGGACTATTCGATTCTGTATATAAATGTAGAGGATATGTGTCTGTACAGCATGGAATATTCGATTCTGTATACACATGTAGAGGATATGTGTCTGTACAGCACAGACTATTCGATTCTGTATATAAATGTAGAGGATATGTATCTGTACAGCATGGAATATTCGATTCTGTATACAAATGTAGAGGATATGTGTCTCTACAGCACGGACTATTCGATTATGTATATAAATGTAGAGAAGGTGTATCCGTACAGCACGGACTATTCGAATCTGTGTATACATGTAGAGGATATGTGTCTGTAGAGCAATGACTATTGGATTCTGTATATACATGTAGAGGATATATTTCTGTACAGCATGAACTATTGGATTATGTATATACATGTAGAGGATATGTGTCTGTACAGCATGGACTATTGGATTATATATATTAATGTAGAGGATATGTGTCTGTACAGCACGGACTATTCGATTCTGTATATACATGTAGAGGATATGTGTCTGTACAGCATGGACTATTCGATTCTGTATATACATGTAGAGGATATGTGTCTGTACAGCATGGGCTATTCGATTATGTATATACATGTAGAGGATATGTCTATGTACAGCATGGACTATTCGATTCGGTATATAACTGTAGAGGATATATGTCTGTACAGAACGGACTATTCGATCCATTATATAAATTTAGAGGATATGTGTCTGTACAGCACGGACTATTCGATTCTATATATACATGTAGAGATTATGTGTCTGTACAGCAATGACTATTCGATTCTGTATATAAATGTAGAGGATATGTGTCTGTACAGCATGGACTATTAGATTCTGTAAATACATGTAGATGATATGTGCCTGAACAACATGGACTATTCGATTCTGTATATAAATATAGAGGATTTGTATATGTACAGCATGGACTATTCGATTCTCTACATATATGTAGAGGATATGTGTTTGTACAACATGGACTATTCGATTCTGTATATACATATAGATTATATGTGTCTGTACAGCATGGGCTATTAGATTATGTATATACATGTAGAGGATATGTGTATGTACAGCACGGACTATTAGATTCTGTATATACATGTAGAGGATATGTGTCTGTACAGCATGGACTATTCGATTCTGTATATACATGTAGAGGATATGTGTCTGTACAGCACGGACTATTCGATCATTTATATAAATGTAGTGGATATGTGTCTGTACAGCACGGACTATTCGATTATGTAGAGGATGTGTGTACGGAAAGCACGGACTATTCGATTCTGTATATACATGTAGAGGATATGTGTCCGGACAGCATGGGATATTCGATTATGCATATACATTTAGAGGATATGTGTCTGTACAGCATGGACTATTCGATTCTGTATATACATGTAGAGGATATGTGTCTGTACAGCATGGAATATTCGATTCTGTATACAAATGTAGAGGATATGTGTCTCTACAGCACGGACTATTCGATTATGTATATAAATGTAGAGGAGGTGTATCCGTACAGCACGGACTATTCGAATCTGTGTATACATGTAGAGGATATGTGTCTGTAGAGCAATGACTATTGGATTCTGTATATACATGTAGAGGATATATTTCTGTACAGCATGAACTATTGGATTATGTATATACATGTAGAGGATATGTGTCTGTACAGCATGGACTATTGGATTATATATATTAATGTAGAGGATATGTGTCTGTACAGCACGGACTATTCGATTATGTATATACATGTAGAGGATATGTGTATGTACAGCATGGACTATTCGATTCGGTATATAACTGTAGAGGATATGTGTCTGTACAGAACGGACTATTCGATCCATTATATAAATTTAGAGGATATGTGTCTGTACAGCACGGACTATTCGATTCTATATATACATGTAGAGATTATGTGTCTGTACAGCAATGACTATTCGATTCTGTATATAAATGTAGAGGATATGTGTCTGTACAGCATGGACTATTAGATTCTGTAAATACATGTAGATGATATGTGCCTGAACAACATGGACTATTCGATTCTGTATATAAATATAGAGGATTTGTATATGTACAGCATGGACTATTCGATTCTCTACATATATGTAGAGGATATGTGTTTGTACAACATGGACTATTCGATTCTGTATATACATATAGATTATATGTGTCTGTACAGCATGGGCTATTAGATTATGTATATACATGTAGAGGATATGTGTATGTACAGCACGGACTATTAGATTCTGTATATACATGTAGAGGATATGTGTCTGTACAGCATGGACTATTCGATTCTGTATATACATGTAGAGGATATGTGTCTGTACAGCACGGACTATTCGATCATTTATATAAATGTAGTGGATATGTGTCTGTACAGCACGGACTATTCGATTATGTAGAGGATGTGTGTACGGAAAGCACGGACTATTCGATTCTGTATATACATGTAGAGGATATGTGTCCGGACAGCATGGGATATTCGATTATGCATATACATTTAGAGGATATGTGTCCATGAAGCACAGACTATTCGATTCTGTAAATACATGTGTAGGATATGTGTCCATGCAGCACCGACTATTAGATTATGTATATACATGTAGAGGATATGTGTCTGTACAGCATGGCATATTCGATTCTGTATATAAATATAGAGGATATGTGTCTGTACAGCATGGACTATTCGAATCTGTATATAAATGTAGAGGATATGTGTTTATGCAGCACGGACTATTCGATTCTGTATATACATGTAGAGGATATGTGTCTGTACAGCATGGGCTATTCGATTCTGTATATACATGTAGAGGATATGTGTCTGTACAGCATGGGCTATTCGATTCTGTATATACATGTATAGGATATGTGTCGTACAGCATGGACTATTCGATTCTGTATATACATGTATAGGATATGTGTCTATACAGCACGGACTATTCGATCCTTTATATAAATGTATAGGATATGTGCCTGTACAGCATGGACTATTCGATTCTGTGTATAAATGTAGAGGATATGTGTACGTACAGCACGGACTATTCGATTATGTATATATGTGGGTTGTGTGGGGTTTGTTTGTTTTGTGGGTTGTGTGTGGGTTTGTTTGTTTTTGGGGTTGTTTGTTTTGGTTTGTTGGGTTTGGGGTTTGTTTGTTTTGTGGGTTGTGTGGGGTTTGTTTGTTTTGTGGTTGGTGTGTGGTTTGTTCTGTATATACATGTATAGGATATGTGTCTATACAGCACGGACTATTCGATCCTTTATATAAATGTATAGGATATGTGCCTGTACAGCATGGACTATTCGATTCTGTGTATAAATGTAGAGGATATGTGTACGTACAGCACGGACTATTCGATTATGTATATAAATGTAGAGGATGTGTGTCCGGAAAGCACGGATTATTCGATTCTGTATATACATGTAGAGGATATGTGTCCGTATAGCACGGACTATTCGATTCTGTATATAAATGTATGTAGACGATATATATCTGTTCAGCATGGACTATTCGGTTCTGTATATAAATGTATGTAGACGATATATATATGTTCAGCATGGAATATTCGGTTCTGTATATAAATGTAAAGGATATGTGTCTGTACAGCACGGACTATTCGATCCATTATATAAATTTAGAGGATATGTGTCTGTACAGCACGGACTAATCGATTCTGTATATACATGTAGAGATTATGTGTCTGTACAGCAATGACTATTCGATTCTGTATATAAATGTAGAGGATATGTGTCTGTACAGCATGGACTATAGGATTCTGTAAATTCATGTAGAGGATATGTGTCTGTACAGCACGGACTATTCGATTCTGTATATAAATATAGATGATATGTATCTGTACAGCATGGAATATTCGATTTTGTATACAAATGTAGAGGATATGTGTCTGTACAGAACGGATTATTCGATTCTGTATATACATGTAGAGGATATTTGTCCGGACAGCATGGGATATTCGATTATGCATATACATGTAGAGGATATGTGTCCACGAAGCACAGTCTATTCGATTCTGTATATACATGTAGAGGATATGTGTCCGGACAGCATGGGATATTCGATTATGCATATACATGTAGAGGATATGTGTCCATGAAGCACAGACTATTCGATTCTGTAAATACATGTGAAGGATATGTGTCCATGCAGCACATACTATTAGATGCTGTATATACATGTAGAGGATATGTGTCTGTACAGCACGGACTATTCGATTCTGTATATAAATGTAGAGGATATGTGTCTGTACAGCATGGACTATTCGAGTCTGTATACACATGTAGAGGATATGTGTCTGTACAGTAAGGACTATTCGATTCTGTAAATACATGTAGAGGACATGTGCCTGAACAACATGGACTATTCGATTCTGTATATAAATATAGAGGATTTGTATATGTACAGCATGGACTATTCGATTCTCTATATATATGTAGAGGATATGTGTCTGTACAACATGGACTATTCGATTCTGTATATACATATAGATTATATGTGTATGTACAGCATGGGCTATTCGATTATGTATATACATGTAGAGGATATGTGTCTGTACAGCACGGACTATTCGATCATTTATATAAATGTAGAGGATATGTATATGTACAGCATGGAATATTCGGTTTTGTATATAGATGTAGAGGATATGTATCTGTACAGCATGAACTATTCGATTATTTATATACATGTAGATGATATGTATCTGTACAGCATGGACTAATCGATTCTGTATATAAATGTCGAGGATATTTATCTGTACAGCATGAACTATTGGATTCTGTAAATACATGTAGAGGATATGTGTCTGTACAACATGGACTATTCGATTCTTTATATAAATATAGAGGATGTGTATCTGTACAGCATGGACTATTCGATTCTGTATATAAATTATGAGGATATGTGTCTGTACAGCACGGACTATTCGATTCTGTATATACATGTAGAGAATATTTGTCTGTACAGCAATGACTATTCGATTCTGTATATATATGTAGAGTATATGTGTCTGTACAGCATGGACTATACGATTCTGTATATACATGTAGAGGATATGTGTCTGTACAGCATGGGCTATTCGATTGTTTATATACATGTAGAGGATATGTGTCTGTACAGCACGGACTATTCGATCCTTCATATAAATTTAGAGGATATGTGTCTGTACAGCACGGACTATTCGATTATGTATATACATGTTGAGGATGTGTGTCCGGAAAGCATGGACTATTCAATTATGTATATACATGTAGAGGGTGTTTGTCCGGAAAGCACGGACTATTCGATTCTGTCTATACATGTAGAGGATATGTGTCTGTACAGCAATGACTATTCGATTCTGTATATACATGTAGAGGATATGTGTCTGTACAGAATGGACTATTGGATTCTGTATATAAATATAGAGGATATGTGTTTATACAGCACGGACTATTCGATTCTGTATATACATGTAGAGAATATGTGTCTGTACAGCACGGACTATTCGATTCTGTATATACATGTAGAGGATATGTGTCTGTACAGCATGGGCTATTCGATTCTGTATATACATGTAGAGGATATATGTGTGTACAGCATCGACTATTCGATTGTTTATATACATGTAGAGGATATGTGTCTGTACAGCTCGGACCATTCGATTCTGTATATACATATAGATGATATGTGTCTGTACAGCATGGGCTTTTCGATCATGTTGATACATGTAGAGGATATGTGTCTGTACAGCACGGACTATTCGATTCTGTATATAGATGTAGAGGATATGTATCTGTACAGCCTGGACTATTCGATTCTGTATATAAATGTAGAGGATATTTATATGTACAGCATGAACTATTGGATTCTGTAAATACATGTAGAGGAAATGTGTCTGTACAACATGGACTATTCGATTCTGTATATAAATATAGAGGATGTGTATCTGTACAGCATGGAATATTCGATTCTGTATATAAATTAACAGGATATGTGTCTGTACAGCATGGAATATTCGATTCTGTATACACATGTAGAGGATATGTGTCTGTACAGCACGGACTATTCGATTCTGTATATACATGTAGAGGATATGTGCCTGAACAACATGGACTATTCGATTCTGTATATAAATATAGAGGATTTGTGTATGTACAGCATGTACTATTCGATTCTCTATATATATGTAGAGGATATGTGTCTGTACAACATGGACTATTCGATTCTGTATATACATATATATTATATGTGTCTGTACAGCATGGGCTATTCGAGTATGTATATACATGTAGAGGATATGTGTCTGTACAGCATGGAATATTCGATTTTGTATATAGATGTAGAGGATATTTATCTGTACAGCATGAACTATTGGATTCTGTAAATACATGTAGAGGATATGTGTCTGTACAACATGGACTATTCGATTCTGTATATAAATATAGAGGATGTGTATCTGTACAGCATGGACTATTCGATTCTTTATATAAATTAAGAGGATATGTGTCTGTACAGCACGGACTATTCGATTCTGTATATACATGTAGAGGATATTTGTCTGTACAGAATGGACTATTGGATTCAGTATATACATGTAGAGGATATGTGTCTATACAGCATGGATTATTCGATTCTGTACATACATGTAGAGGATATGTGTCTGTACAGCATGGAATATTCGATTCTGTATATAAATATAGAGGATATGTGTTTATACAGCAATGACTATTCGATTCTGTATATACATGTAGAGAATATGTTTCTGTACAGCATGGACTATTGGATTCCATATATAAATGTAGAGGATATGTGTCTATACAGCATGAACTATTGGATTCTGTATATACATGTAGAGGATATGTGTCTGTACAGCATGGACTATTGGATTCTGTATATACATGTAGAGGATATGTGTCGGTACAGCACGGACTATTGGATTCTGTATATACATTTAGAGGATGTGTGTATGTACAGCATGGACTATTGGATTCTGTATATACATGTAGAGGATATGTGTCTGTACAGCATGGACTATTGGATTCTGTAAATACATGTAGAGGATATGTGTCTGTACAAAATGGACTATTCGATTCTGTATATAAATATAGAGGAAGTGTATCTGTACAGCTTGGACTATTCGATTCTGTATATAAATGTAGAGGATATGTGTCTGCACAGCAATGACTATTCGATTCTGTATATAAATGTAGATGATATGTGTCTGTACAGCATGGGCTATTCGATTATGTATATATATGTAGAGGATATGTGTCTGTACAGCACGGACTATTCGATCATTTATATAAATGTAGAGGATATGTATCTGTACAGCATGGAATATTCGATTCTGTATATAGATGTAGAGGATATGTATCTGTACAGCATGGACTATTGGATTCTGTAAATACATGTAGAGGATATGTGTCTGTACAGCACGGACTATTCGATTCTGTGTATACTTGTAGAGAATATGTGTCTGTACAGCAATGACTATTCGATTCTGTAAATACATGTAGATTATATGTGTCTGTACAACATGGACTATTCGATTCTGTATATAAATATAGAGGAAGTGTATCTGTACAGCTTGGACTATTCGATTCTGTATATAAATGTAGAGGATATGTGTCTGCACAGCAATGACTATTCGATTCTGTATATAAATGTAGAAGATATGTGTCTGTACAGCAAGGACTATTCGATTCTGTATATACATATAGATGATATGTGTCTGTACAGCATGGGCTATTCGATTATGTATATAAATGTAGAGGATATGTGTCTGTACAGCACGGACTATTCGATCATTTATATAAATGTAGAGGATATGTATCTGTACAGCATGGAATATTCGATTCTGTATATAGATGTAGAGGATATGTATCTGTACAGTATGGACTATTGGATTCTGTAAATACATGTAGAGGATATGTGTCTGTACAGCAATGACTATTCGATTCTGTATATACATGTAGAGGATATGTGTCTGTACTGCATGGACTATTCGATTCTGTATATAAATGTAGAGGATATGTGTCCTTACAGCACAGACTATTTGATTCTGTATATACATGTAGAGGATATGTGTCGGTACAGCACGCACTATTCGATTATGTATATACATGTAGAGAATAGGTGTCTGTACAGCATGGACTATTCGATTCTGAATATAAATGTATGTAGAGGATATATATCTGTTCAGCATGGACTATTCGATTCTGTATATAAATGTAGAGGATATGTGTCTGTACAGCATGGACTATTCGATTCTGTATATACATGTAGAGGATATGTGTCTGTACAGCATGGACTATGGTTTCTGTATATACATGTAGAGGATATGTGTCTGTACAGCACGGACTATTCGATTCTGTATATACATTTAGAGGATGTGTGTCTGTACAGCATGGACTATTGGATTCTGTATATACATGTAGAGGATATGTGTCTGTACAGCATGGACTATTGGATTCTGTAAATACATTTAGAGGATATGTGTCTGTACAACATGGACTATTCGATTCTGTATATACATATAGACGATATGTGTCTGTACAGCATGGGATATTCGATTATGTATATATATGTAGAGGATATGTGTCTGTACAGCACGGACTATTCGATCATTTATATAAATGTAGAGGATATGTATCTGTACAGCATGGAATATTCGATTCTGTATATAGATGTAGAGGATATGTATCTGTACAGCACGGACTATTGGATTATGTAAATATATGCAGAGGATATGTGTCTGTACAGCACGGACTATTCGATTCTGTGTATACTTGTAGAGAATATGTGTCTGTACAGCAATGACTATTCGATTCTGTATATACATGTAGAGGATATGCGTCTGTACTGCATGGACTATTCGATTCTGTAAATACATGTAGAGTATATGTGTCTGTACAACATGGACTATTCGATTCTGTATATAAATATAGAGGAAGTGTATCTGTACAGCTTGGACTATTCGATTATGTATATAAATGTAGAGGATATGTGTCTGCACAGCAATGACTATTCGATTCTGTATATAAATGTAGATGATATGTGTCTGTACAGCAAGGACTATTCGATTCTGTATATACATATAGATGATATGTGTCTGTACAGCATGGGCTATTCGATTATGTATATATATGTAGAGGATATGTGTCTGTACAGCACGGACTATTCGATCATTTATATAAATGTAGAGGATATGTATCTGTACAGCATGGAATATTCGATTCTGTATAAAGATGTAGAGGATATGTATCTGTACAGCATGGACTATTGGATTCTGTAAATACATGTAGAGGATATGTGTCTGTACAGCACGGACTATTCGATTCTGTGTATACTTGTAGAGAATATGTGTCTGTACAGCAATGACTATTCGATTATGTATATACATGTAGAGGATATGTGTCTGTACTGCATGGACTATTCGATTCTGTATATAAATGTAGAGGATATGTGTCGTACAGCAGGACTATTCGATTCTGTATATACATGTAGAGGATATGTGTCGTACAGCAGGCTATTCGATTTGTATAACATGTAGAGGATAGGTGTCTGTACAGCATGGACTATTCGATTCTGTATATACATTTAGAGGATGTGTTTCTGTACAGCATGGACTATTGGATTCTGTATATACATGTAGAGGATATGTGTCTGTACAGCATGGACTATTGGATTCTGTAAATACATTTAGAGGATATGTGTCTGTACAACATGGACTATTCGATTCTATATATAAATGTAGAGGATATGTATCTGTACAGCATGGAATATTCGTTTCTGTATATAGATGTAGAGGATATGTACCTGTACAGCATGGACTATTCGATTCTGTATATACATGTAGAGGATATGTATCTGTACAGCATGGACTATTCGATTCTGTATATAAATGTAGAGGATATTTATCTGTACAGCATGAACTATTGGATTCTGTAAAGACATGTAGAGGATATGTGTCTGTACAACATGGACTATTCGATTCTGTATATAAATATAGAGGATGTGTATCTGTTCAACATGGACTATTCGATTTTGTATATAAATTAACAGGATATGTGTCTGTACAGCACGGACTATTCGATTCTGTATATACATGTAGAGAATATTTGTCTGTACAGCAATGACTATTCGATTCTGTATATATATGTAGAGTATATGTGTCTGTACAGCATGGACTATACGATTCTGTATATACATGTAGAGGATATGTGTCTGTACAGCATGGGCTATTCGATTCTGTATATACATGTAGAGTATATGTGTGTGTACAGCATCGACTATTCGATTCTGTATATACATGTAGAGGATATGTGTCTGTACAGCTCGGACTGTTCGATTCTGTATATACATATAGATGATATATGTCTATACAGCATGGGCTATTCGATTGTGTATATACATGTAGAGGATATGTGTCTGTACAGCACGGACTATTCGATCATTTATATAAATGTAGAGGATATGTATCTGTACAGCATGGAATATTCGTTTATGTATATAGATGTAGAGGATATGTATCTGTACAGCATGGACTATTCGATTCTGTATATAAATTAAGAGGATATGTGTCTGTACAGCACGGACTACTCGATTCTGTATATACATGTAGAGAATATTTGTCTGTACAGCAATGACTATTCGAATCTGTATATATATGTAGAGTATATGTGTCTGTACAGCATGGACTATACGATTCTGTATATACATGTAGAGGATATGTTTCTGTACAGCATGGGCTATTCGATTGTTTATATACATGTAGAGGATATGTGTATGTACAGCATGGACTATTCGATTCTGTATATAAATGTAGAGGATATGTGTCTGTACAGCACGGACTATTCGATTATGTATATACATGTTGAGGATGTGTGTCTGGAAAGCACGGACTATTCAATTCTGTATATACATGTAGAGGGTGTGTGTCCGGAAAGCACGGACTATTCGATTCTGTCTATACATGTAGAGGATATGTGTCTGTACAGCAATGACTATTGGATTCTGTATATTATACATGTAGAGGATATGTGTCTGTACAGAATGGATTATTCGATTCTGTACATACATGTAGAGGATATGTGTCTGTACAGCATGGAATATTCGATTTTGTATATAAATATAGAGGATATGTGTTTATACAGCACGGACTATTCGATTCTGTATATACATGTAGAGCATATGTGTCTGTACAGCACGGACTATTCGATTCTGTATATACATGTAGAGGATATGTGTCTGTACAGCATGGGCTATTCGATTATGTATATACATGTAGAGGATATGTGTGTGTACAGCATCGACTATTCGATTCTGTATATACATGTAGAGGATATGTGTCTGTACAGCTCGGACTATTCGATTCTGTATATACATATAGATGATATGTGTCTATACAGCATGGGCTATTCGTTTCTGTATATATATGTAGAGGATATGTATCTGTACAGCATGGACTATTCGATTCTGTATATACATGTAGAGGATATGTATCTGTAAAGCATGGACTATTCGATTCTGTTTATAAATGTAGAGGATATTTAACTGTACAGCATGAACTATTGGATTCTGTAAATACATGTAGAGGATATGTGTATGTACAACATGGACTATTCGATTCTGTATATAAATATAGAGGATGTGTATCTGTACAGCATGGACTATTCGATTCTGTATATAAATGAAGAGGATATGTGTCTGTACAGCACGGACTATTCGATTCTGTATATACATGTAGAGAATATGTGTCTGTACAGCAATGTCTATTCGATTCTGTATATATATGTAGAGGATATATGTCTGTACAGCATGGACTATTCGATTCTGTATATACATGTAGAGGATATGTGTCTGTACAGCATGGGCTATTCGATTGTTTATATACATGTAGAGGATATGTGTCTGTACAGCACGGACTATTCGATCCTTCATATAAATTTAGAGGATATGTTTCTGTACAGCACGGACTATTCGATTCTGTATATACATGTAGAGGATATGTGTATGTACAGCATGGACTATTCGATTCTGGATATAAATGTATGTAGAGGATATATATCTGTTCAGCATGGAATATTCGATTCTGTATATACATGTAGAGGATATGTATCTGTAAAGCATGGACTATTCGATTCTGTATATAAATGTAGAGGATATTTATCTGTACAGCATGAACTATTGGATTCTGTAAATACATGTAGAGGATATGTGTATGTACAACATGGACTATTCGATTCTGTATATACATGTAGAGGATATGTGTCTGTACAGCATGGGCTATTCGATTCTGTATATACATGTAGAGGATATGTGTGTGTACAGCATCGACTATTCGATTCTGTATATACATGTAGAGGATATGTGTCTGTACAGCTCGGACTATTCGATTCTGTATATACATATAGATGATATGTGTCTATACAGCATGGGCTATTCGTTTCTGTATATAGATGTAGAGGATATGTATCTGTACAGCATGGACTATTCGATTCTGTATATACATGTAGAGGATATGTATCTGTAAAGCATGGACTATTCGATTCTGTATATAAATGTAGAGGATATTTATCTGTACAGCATGAACTATTGGATTCTGTAAATACATGTACAGGATATGTGTATGTACAACATGGACTATTCGATTCTGTATATAAATATAGAGGATGTGTATCTGTACAGCATGGACTATTCGATTCTGTATATAAATGAAGAGGATATGTGTCTGTACAGCACGGATTATTCGATTATGTATATACATGTTGAGGATGTGTGTCTGGAAAGCACGGACTATTCAATTCTGTATATACATGTAGAGGGTGTGTGTCCGGAAAGCACGGACTATTCGATTCTGTCTATACATGTAGAGGATATGTATCTGTACAGCAATGACTATTGGATTCTGTATATTATACATGTAGAGGATATGTGTCTGTACAGAATGGACTATTGGATTCTGTATATACATGTAGAGGATATGTGTCTATACAGCATGGATTATTCGATTCTGTACATACATGTAGAGGATATGTGTCTGTACAACATGGAATATTCGATTCTGTATATAAATATAGAGGATATGTGTTTATACAGCACGGACTATTCGATTCTGTATATACATGTAGAGCATATGTGTCTGTACAGCACGGACTATTCGATTCTGTATATACATGTAGAGGATATGTGTCTGTACAGCATGGGCTATTCGATTCTGTATAAACATGTAGAGGATATGTGTGTGTACAGCATCGACTATTCGATTCTGTATATACATGTAGAGGATATGTGTCTGTACAGCTCGGACTATTCGATTCTGTATATACATATAGATGATATGTGTCTATACAGCATGGGCTATTCGTTTCTGTATATAGATGTAGAGGATATGTATCTGTACAGCATGGACTATTCGATTCTGTATATACATGTAGAGGATATGTATCTGTAAAGCATGGACTATTCGATTCTGTTTATAAATGTAGAGGATATTTATCTGTACAGCATGAACTATTGGATTCTGTAAATACATGTAGAGGATATGTGTATGTACAACATGGACTATTCGATTCTGTATATAAATATAGAGGATATGTGTCTGTACAGCACGGACTATTCGATTCTGTATATACATGTAGAGAATATTTGTCTGTACAGCAATGACTATTCGATTCTGTATATATATGTAGAGGATATATGTCTGTACAGCATGTACTATTCGATTCTGTATATACATGTAGAGGATATGTGTCTGTACAGCATGGGCTATTCGATTGTTTATATACATGTAGAGGATATGTGTCTGTACAGCATGGACTATTCGATTCTGTATATAAATGTAGAGGATATGTGTCTGTACAGCACGGACTATTCGATCCTTCATATACATTAGAGGATATGTGTCTGTACAGCACGGACTATTCGATTCTGTATATACATGTAGAGGATATGTGTCCGTACAGCACGGACTATTCGATTCTGTATATACATGTAGAGGATATGTGTATGTACAGCATGGACTATTCGATTCTGGATATAAATGTATGTAGAGGATATATATCTGTTCAGCATGGAATATTCGATTCTGTATATACATGTAGAGGATATGTATCTGTAAAGCATGGACTATTCGATTCTGTATATAAATGTAGAGGATATTTATCTGTACAGCATGAACTATTGGATTCTGTAAATACATGTAGAGGATATGTGTATGTACAACATGGACTATTCGATTCTGTATATAAATATAGAGGATATGTATCTGTACAGCATGGACTATTCGATTCTGTATATAAATGTAGAGGATATGTGTCTGTACAGCACGGACTATTCGATTCTGTATATACATGTAGAGGATATGTGTCTGTACAGCATGGGCTATTCGATTCTGTATATACATGTAGAGGATATGTGTGTGTACAGCATCGACTATTCGATTCTGTATATACATGTAGAGGATATGTGTCTGTACAGCTCGGACTATTCGATTCTGTATATACATATAGATGATATGTGTCTATACAGCATGGGCTATTCGTTTCTGTATATAGATGTAGAGGATATGTATCTGTACAGCATGGACTATTCGATTCTGTATATACATGTAGAGGATATTTATCTGTACAGCATGAACTATTGGATTCTGTAAATACATGTACAGGATATGTGTATGTACAACATGGACTATTCGATTCTGTATATAAATATAGAGGATGTGTATCTGTACAGCATGGACTATTCGATTCTGTATATAAATGAAGAGGATATGTGTCTGTACAGCACGGACTATTCGATTCTGTATATACATGTAGAGAATATTTGTCTGTACAGCAATGACTATTCGATTCTGTATATATATGTAGAGGATATATGTCTGTACAGCATGGACTATTCGATTCTGTATATACATGTAGAGGATATGTGTCTGTACAGCATGGGCTATTCGATTGTTTATATACATGTAGAGGATATGTGTCTGTACAGCATGGACTATTCGATTCTGTATATAAATGTAGAGGATATGTGTCTGTACAGCTCGGACTATTCGATCCTTCATATAAATTTAGAGGATATGTGTCTGTACAGCACGGACTATTCGATTCTGTATATACATGTAGAGGATATGTGTCCGTACAGCACGGACTATTAGATTCTGTATATACATGTACAGGATATGTGTGTGTACAGCATCGACTATTCGATTCTGTATATACATGTAGAGGATATGTGTCTGTACAGCTCGGACTATTCGATTCTGTATATACATGTAGAGGATATGTGTATGTACAGCATGGACTATTCGATTCTGGATATAAATGTATGTAGAGGATATATATCTGTTCAGCATGGAATATTCGATTCTGTATATACATGTAGAGGATATGTATCTGTAAAGCATGGACTATTCGATTCTGTATATAAATGTAGAGGATATTTATCTGTACAGCATGAACTATTGGATTCTGTAAATACATGTAGAGGATATGTGTATGTACAACATGGACTATTCGATTCTGTATATAAATATAGAGGATGTGTATCTGTACAGTATGGACTATTCGATTCTGTATATAAATGAAGAGGATATGTGTCTGTACAGCACGGATTATTCGATTCTGTATATACATGTAGAGAATATTTGTCTGTACAGCAATGACTATTCGATTCTGTATATATATGTAAAGGATATATGTCTGTACAGCATGGACTATTCGATTCTGTATATACATGTAGAGGATATGTGTCTGTACAGCATGGGCTATTCGATTGTTTATATACATGTAGAGGATATGTGTATGTACAGCATGGACTATTCGATTCTGTATATAAATGTAGAGGATATGTGTCTGTACAGCACGGACTATTCGATCCTTCATATAAATTTAGAGAATATGTGTCTGTACAGCACGGATTATTCGATTATGTATATACATGTTGCGGATGTGTGTCCGGAAAGCACGGACTATTCAATTCTGTATATACATGTATAGGGTGTGTGTCCGGAAAGCACGGACTATTCGATTCTGTATATACATGTAGAGGATATGTGTATGTACAGCATGGACTATTCGATTCTGGATATAAATGTATGTAGAGGATATATATCTGTTCAGCATGGAATATTCGATTCTGTATATACATGTAGAGGATATGTGTCTGTACAGCATGGACTATTCGATTCTGTATATAAATGTAGAGGATATGTGTCTGTACAGCATGGACTATTCGATTCTGTATATAAATGTAGAGGATATGTGTCTGTACAGCACGGACTATTCGATTCTGTATATACATGTAGAGGATATGTGTCCGTACAGCACGGACTATTCGATTCTGTATATACATGTAGAGGATATGTGTGTGTACAGCATGGACTATTCGATTCTGTATATACATGTAGAGGATATGTGTCTGTACAGCTCGGACTATTCGATTCTGTATATACATATAGATGATATGTGTCTATACAGCATGTGCTATTCGTTTCTGTATATAGATGTAGAGGATATGTATCTGTACAGCATGAACTATTGGATTCTGTATATACATGTAGAGGATATGTGTATGTACAGCATGGACTATTCGATTCTGTATATAAATATAGAGGATATGTATCTGTACAGCATGGACTATTCGATTCTGTATATAAATGTAGAGGATATGTGTCTGTACAGCACGGACTATTCGATTCTGTATATACATGTAGAGAATATGTGTCTGTACAGCAATGACTATTCGATTCTGTATATATATGTAGAGGATATGTGTCTGTACAGCATGGACTATTCGATTCTGTATATACATGTAGAGGATATGTGTCTGTACAGCACGGACTATTCGATTCTGTATATACATGTAGAGGATATGTGTATGTACAGCATGGACTATTCGATTCTGGATATAAATTATGTAGAGGATATATATCTGTTCAGCATGGAATATTCGATTCTGTATATACATGTAGAGGATATGTATCTGTAAAGCATGGACTATTCGATTCTGTATATAAATGTAGAGGATATTTATCTGTACAGCATGAACTATTGGATTCTGTAAATACATGTAGAGGATATGTGTATGTACAACATGGACTATTCGATTCTGTATAAAAATATAGAGGATGTGTATCTGTACAGCATGGACTATTCGATTCTGTATATAAATGAAGAGGATATGTGTCTGTACAGCACGGACTATTCGATTCTGTATATACATGTAGAGGATATGTGTCTGTACAGCAATGACTATTCGATTCTGTATATATATGTAGAGGATATGTGTCTGTACAGCATGGACTATTCGATTCTGTATATACATGTAGAGGATATGTGTCTGTACAGCATGGACTATTCGATTCTGTATATACATGTAGAGGATATGTGTCTGTAAAGCATGGACTATTCGATTCTGTATATAAATGTAGAGGATATTTATCTGTACAGCATGAACTATTGGATTCTGTATATACATGTAGAGGATATGTGTATGTACAACATGGACTATTCGATTCTGTATATAAATGTAGAGGATGTGTCTGTACAGCATGGACTATTCGATTCTGTATATACATGTAGAGGATATGTGTCTGTACAGCACGGACTATTCGATTCTGTATATACATGTAGAGGATATGTGTCTGTACAGCATGGACTATTCGATTCTGTATATACATGTAGAGGATATGTGTCTGTACAGCATGGACTATTCGATTCTGTATATACATGTAGAGGATATTTCTGTACAGCTGGACTATTCGATTCTGTATATACATGTAGAGGATATGTGTCTGTACAGCACGGACTATTCGATTCTGTATATAAATGTAGAGGATATGTGTCTGTACAGCACGGACTATTCGATTCTGTATATACATGTAGAGGATATGTATCTGTACAGCATGGACTATTCGATTCTGTATATACATGTAGAGGATATGTGTCTGTACAGCACGGACTATTCGATTCTGTATATACATTAGAGGATATGTGTCAGTACTACACGGACTATTCGATTCTGTATATACATGTAGAGGATATGTGTCAGTACAGCACGGACTATTCGATTCTGTATATACATGTATAGGATATGTGTCTGTACAGCACGGACTATTCGATTCTGTATATACATGTAGAGGATATGTGTCTGTACAGCAAGGACTATTCGATTCTGTATATACATGTAGAGGATATGTGTGTGTGCAGCATGGACTATTGGATTCTGTATATACATGTAGAGGATATGTGTCTGTACAGCATGGACTATTCGATTCTGTATATACATGTAGAGGATATGTGTCTGTACAGAACGGACTATTCGATTCTGTATATAAATGTAGAGGATATGTGTCTGTACAGCATGGAATATTCGATTCTGTATATAAATATAGAGGATATGTGTCTGTACAGCACGGACTATTCGAGTATGTATATACATGTAGATGATATGAGTCCGTACAGCACGGACTATTCGATTCTGTATATATATGTAGAGGATATGTGTCTGTACAGCATGGACTATTCGATTCTGTATATACATGTAGAGGATATATGTCTGTACAGCACAGACTATTCGATTCTGTATATAAATGTAGAGGATATGTGTCTGTACAGCATGGAATATTCGATTCTGTATATAAATTAGAGGATATATGTCTGTACAGCACGGACTATTCGATTCTGTATATACATGTAGAGGATATGTATCTGTACAGCATGGACTATTCGATTCTGTATATAAATGTAGAGGATATGTGTCTGTACAGCATGAACTATTGGATTCTGTATATACATGTAGAGGATATGTGTCTGTACAACATGGACTATTCGATTCTGTATATAAATGTAGAGGATGTGTGTCTGTACAGCATGGACTATTCGATTCTGTATATAAATGTAGAGGATATGTGTCTGTACAGCACGGACTATTCGATTCTGTATATACATGTAGAGGATATGTGTCTGTACAGCAAGGACTATTCGATTCTGTATATACATGTAGAGGATATATGTCTGTACAGCATGGACTATTCGATTCTGTATATACATGTAGAGGATATGTGTGTGTACAGCATCGACTATTCGATTCTGTATATACATGTAGAGGATATGTGTCTGTACAGCTCGGACTATTCGATTCTGTATATACATATAGATGATATGTGTCTATACAGCATGTGCTATTCGTTTCTGTATATAGATGTAGAGGATATGTATCTGTACAGCATGGACTATTCGATTCTGTATATACATGTAGAGGATATGTATCTGTAAAGCATGGACTATTCGATTCTGTATATAAATGTAGAGGATATTTATCTGTACAGCATGAACTATTGGATTCTGTAAATACATGTACAGGATATGTGTATGTACAACATGGACTATTCGATTCTGTATATAAATATAGAGGATGTGTATCTGTACAGCATGGACTATTCGATTCTGTATATAAATGAAGAGGATATGTGTCTGTACAGCACGGACTATTCGATTCTGTATATACATGTAGAGAATATTTGTCTGTACAGCAATGACTATTCGATTCTGTATATATATGTAGAGGATATATGTCTGTACAGCATGGACTATTCGATTCTGTATATACATGTAGAGGATATGTGTCTGTACAGCATGGGATATTCGATTGTTTATATACATGTAGAGGATATGTGTCTGTACAGCATGGACTATTCGATTCTGTATATAAATGTAGAGGATATGTGTCTGTACAGCTCGGACTATTCGATCCTTCATATAAATTTAGAGGATATGTGTCTGTACAGCACGGACTATTCGATTCTGTATATACATGTAGAGGATATGTGTCCGTACAGCACGGACTATTCGATTCTGTATATACATGTAGAGGATATGTGTGTGTACAGCATCGACTATTCGATTCTGTATATACATGTAGAGGATATGTGTCTGTACAGCTCGGACTATTCGATTCTGTATATACATGTAGAGGATATGTGTATGTACAGCATGGACTATTCGATTCTGGATATAAATTTATGTAGAGGATATATATCTGTTCAGCATGGAATATTCGATTCTGTATATACATGTAGAGGATATGTATCTGTAAAGCATGGACTATTCGATTCTGTATATAAATGTAGAGGATATTTATCTGTACAGCATGAACTATTGGATTCTGTAAATACATGTAGAGGATATGTGTATGTACAACATGGACTATTCGATTCTGTATAAAATATAGAGGATGTGTATCTGTACAGCATGGACTATTCGATTCTGTATATAAATGTAGAGGATATGTGTCTGTACAGCGGATATTCGATTCTGTATATACATGTAGAGGATTTGTCTGTACAGCAAGACTATTCGATTCTGTATATACATGTAGAGGATATGTGTCTGTACAGCATGGACTATTCGATTCTGTATATACATGTAGAGGATATGTGTCTGTACAGCATGGACTATTCGATTCTGTATATACATGTAGAGGATATGTGTCTGTACAGCATGGACTATTCGATTCTGTATATACATGTAGAGGATATGTGTCTGTACAGCATGGACTATTCGATTCTGTATATAAATGTAGAGGATATGTGTCTGTACAGCATGGACTATTCGATTATGTATATAAATGTAGAGGATATGTGTCTGTACAGCATGGAATATTCGATTCTGTATATAATGTAGAGGATATGTGTCTGTACAGCACGGACTATTCGATTCTGTATATACATGTAGAGGATATGTGTCTGTACAGCATGGACTATTCGATTCTGTATATACATGTAGAGGATATGTGTCTGTACAGCATGGACTATTCGATTCTGTATATACATGTAGAGGATATGTGTCTGTACAGCACGGACTATTCGATTCTGTATATACATGTAGAGGATATGTGTCTGTACAGCATGGACTATTCGATTCTGTATATACATGTAGAGGATATGTGTCTATACAGCATGGACTATTCGATTCTGTATATACATGTAGAGGATATGTGTCTGTACAGCATGGAATATTCGATTCTGTATATAAATGTAGAGGATATGTGTTTGTACAGCACGGACTATTCGATTCTGTATATACATGTAGAGGATATGTGTCTGTACAGCATGGACTATTCGATTCTGTATATACATGTAGAGGATATGTGTCTGTACAGCATGGACTATTCGATTCTGTATATACATGTAGAGGATATGTGTCTGTACAGCATGGACTATTCGATTCTGTATATACATGTAGAGGATATGTGTCTGTACAGCACGGACTATTCGATTCTGTATATACATGTAAAGGATATGTGTATGTACAGCATGGACTATTCGATTCTGGATATAAATGTATGTAGAGGATATATATCTGTTCAGCATGGAATATTCGATTCTGTATATAAATGTAGAGGATATGTGTATGTACATCACGGACTATTCGATTCTGTATATACATGTAGAGGATATATGTCTGTACAGCATGGACTATTCGATTCTGTATATACATGTAGAGGATATATGTCTGTACAGCACGGACTATTCGGTTCTGTATATAAATGTAGATGATATGTATCTGTACAGCACGGACTATTCGAGTCTGTATATACATGTAGAGGATATGTGTCCGGACAGCATGGGATATTCGATTATGCATATACATGTAGAGGATATTTGTCCACGAAGCACAGACTATTCGATTCTGTAAATACATGTGTAGCATATTTGTCCATGTAGCACAGACTATTAGATTCTGTATATACATGTCGAGGATATGTGTCTGTACAGCATGGACTATTCGATTCTGTATATACATGTAGAGGATATGTGTCTGTACAGCACGGACTATTCGATTCTGTATATACATGTAGAGGATATGTGTCTGTACAGCATGGACTATTGGATTCTGTATATACATGTAGAGGATATGTGTCTGTACAGCATGGACTATTCGATTCTGTATATAAATGTAGAGGATATGTGTCTGTACAGCATGGACTATTCGATTCTGTATATACATGTAGAGGATATGTATCTGTACAGCATGGAATATTCGATTCTGTATATACATGTAGAGGATATGTGTCTGTACAATGGATATTCGATTTGTATATAATGTAGAGGATATGTGTCTGAGCAGGACTATTCGATTTGTATATACATGTGAGGATATGTGTCTGTAGCAGACTATTGATTCTGTATATACATGTGAGGATATGTATCTGTACAGCATGGACTATTCGATTCTGTATATACATGTAGAGGATATGTGTCTGTACAGCACGGACTATTCGATTCTGTATATAAATGTAGAGGATATGTTTCTGTACAGCATGGACTATTGGATTCCATATATACATGTAGAGGATATGTGTCAGTACAGCATGGTCTATTCGATTATGTATATATATGTAGAGGATATGTGTCTGTACAGCACAGACTATTCGATCATTTATATAAATGTAGAGGATATGTATCTGTACAGCATGGAATATTCGAGTCTGTATATAGATGTAGAGGATATGTATCTGTACAGCATGGACTATTGGATTCTGTAAATAAATGTAGAGGATATGTATCTGTACAGCATGGAATATTCGATTATGTGTATACTTGTAGAGGATATGTGTCTGTACTGCATGGACTATTCGATTCTGTAAATACATGTAGAGTATATGTGTCTGTACAACATGGACTATTCGATTCTGTATATAAATATAGAGGAAGTGTATCTGTACAGCTTGGACTATTCGATTCTGTATATAAATGTAGATGATATGTGTCTGTACAGCACGGACTATTCGATTCTGTATATAAATGTAGAGGATATGTGTCTGTACAGCACGGACTATTCGATTATGTATATACATGTAGAGGATGTGTGTCTGTACAGCACGGACTATTCGATTCTGTATATACATGTAGAGGATATGTGTCTGTACAGCACGGACTATTCGATTCTGTATATACATGTAGAGGATATGTGTCTGTACAGCATGGACTATTCGATTCTGTATATAAATGTAGAGGATATGTGTCTGTACAGCACGGACTATTCGATTCTGTATATACATGTAGAGGATATGTGTCCGTACAGCATGGACTATTCGATTCTGTATATACATGTAGAGGATATGTGTCTGTACAGCATGGACTATTCGATTCTGTATATAAATATAGAGGATATGTGTCTGTACAGCACGGACTATTCGATTCTGTATATACATGTAGAGGATATGTGTCTGTACAGCACGGACTATTCGATTCTGTATATACATGTAGAGGATATGTGTCCGTACAGCATGGACTATTCGATTCTGTATATACA
>CM026402.1:77113275-77203916 GCA_014843695.1 Archivesica marissinica | reverse complement strand
TATGTGTCTGTACAGCATGGACTATTCGATTCTGTATATACATGTATAGGAAATGTGTCCGTACAGAAAGGACTATTCGATTATGTATATACATTACAGGATATAAATCAGTACAACACGGACTATTCGATTCTGTATATACATTTAAATGATATATGTCAGTACAACACGGACTATTCGATTCAGTATATACATGTATAGGATATATGTCAGTACAGCACAGACTATTCGATTCTGTATATACATGTAGAGGATATGTGTCTGTACAGCATGGACTATTCGATTCTGTACATAAATGTAGAGGATATGTGTCTGTACAGCACGGACTATTCGATTCTTTATATAAATGTATAGGATATGTTTATGTACAGCACGGACTATTCGATTATGTATATACATGTAGAGGATATGTGTCTGTACAGCACGGACTATTCGATTCTGTATATACATGTAGAGGATATGTGTCTGTACAGCACGGACTATTCGATTCTGTATATACATGTAGAGGATATGTGTCTGTACAGCACGGACTATTCGATTCTGTATATACATGTAGAGGATATATGTCTGTACAGCACGGACTATTCGATTCTGTATATACATGTAGAGGATATGTGTCTGTACAGCACAGACTATTCGATTCTGTATATACATGTAGAGGATATGTGTCTGTACAGCATGGACTATTCGATTCTGTATATACATGTAGAGGATATGTGTCTGTACAGCATGGACTATTCGATTCTGTATATACATGTAGAGGATATGTTTCTGTACAGCACGGACTATTCGATTCTGTATATACATGTAGAGGATATGTGTCTGTACAGCATGGACTATTCGATTCTGTATATAAATGTAGAGGATATGTGTCTGTACAGCACGGACTATTCGATTCTGTATATACATGTAGAGGATATGTGTCTGTACAGCAAGGACTATTCGATTCTGTATATATGTAGAGGATATGTGTATGTACAGCATGGACTATTCGATTCTGTATATACATGTAGAGGATATGTGTCTGTACAGCATGGACTATTGGATTCTGTATATACATGTAGAGGATATGTGTCTGTACAGCATGGACTATTCGATTCTGTATATAAATGTAGAGGATATGTATCTGTACAGCATGGACTATTCGATTCTGTATATACATGTAGAGGATATGTGTCTGTACAGCACGGACTATTCGATTCTGTATATACATGTAGAGGATATGTGTCTGTACAGCATGGACTATTCGATTCTGTATATAAATGTAGAGGATATGTATCTGTACAGCATGGACTATTCGATTCTGTATATACATGTAGAGGATATGTGTCTGTACAGCACGGACTATTCGATTCTGTATATAAATGTAGAGGATATGTGTCTGTACAGCATGGACTATTCGATTCTGTATAAACATGTAGAGGATATGTGTCTGTACAGCAAGGACTATTCGATTCTGTATATATGTAGAGGATATGTGTCTGTACAGCATGGACTATTCGATTCTGTATATACATGTAGAGGATATGTGTCTGTACAGCATGGACTATTCGATTCTGTATATACATGTAGAGGATATGTGTCTGTACAGCATGGACTATTCGATTCTGTATATACATGTAGAGGATATGTGTCTGTACAGCATGGACTATTCGATTCTGTATATAAATGTAGAGGATATGTATCTGTACAGCATGGACTATTCGATTCTGTATATAAATGTAGAGGATATGTATCTGTACAGCATGGACTATTCGATTCTGTATATACATGTAGAGGATATGTGTCTGTACAGCATGGACTATTCGATTCTGTATATAAATGTAGAGGATATGTATCTGTACAGCATGGACTATTCGATTCTGTATATAAATGTAGAGGATATGTGTCTGTACAGCACGGACTATTCGATTCTGTATATACATGTAGAGGATATGTGTCTGTACAGCATGGGCTATTCGATTCTGTATATACATGTAGAGGATATGTGTGTGTACAGCATCGACTATTCGATTCTGTATATACATGTAGAGGATATGTGTCTGTACAGCTCGGACTATTCGATTCTGTATATACATATAGATGATATGTGTCTATACAGCATGGGCTATTCGTTTCTGTATATAGATGTAGAGGATATGTATCTGTACAGCATGGACTATTCGATTCTGTATATACATGTAGAGGATATGTATCTGTAAAGCATGGACTATTCGATTCTGTATATAAATGTAGAGGATATTTATCTGTACAGCATGAACTATTGGATTCTGTAAATACATGTACAGGATATGTGTATGTACAACATGGACTATTCGATTCTGTATATAAATATAGAGGATGTGCATCTGTACAGCATGGACTATTCGATTCTGTATATAAATGAAGAGGATATGTGTCTGTACAGCACGGACTATTCGATTCTGTATATACATGTAGAGAATATTTGTCTGTACAGCAATGACTATTCGATTCTGTATATATATGTAGAGGATATATGTCTGTACAGCATGGACTATTCGATTCTGTATATACATGTAGAGGATATGTGTCTGTACAGCATGGGCTATTCGATTGTTTATATACATGTAGAGGATATGTGTCTGTACAGCATGGACTATTCGATTCTGTATATAAATGTAGAGGATATGTGTCTGTACAGCTCGGACTATTCGATCCTTCATATAAATTTAGAGGATATGTGTCTGTACAGCACGGACTATTCGATTCTGTATATACATGTAGAGGATATGTGTCCGTACAGCACGGACTATTCGATTCTGTATATACATGTAGAGGATATGTGTGTGTACAGCATCGACTATTCGATTCTGTATATACATGTAGAGGATATGTGTCTGTACAGCTCGGACTATTCGATTCTGTATATACATGTAGAGGATATGTGTATGTACAGCATGGACTATTCGATTCTGGATATAAATGTATGTAGAGGATATATATCTGTTCAGCATGGAATATTCGATTCTGTATATACATGTAGAGGATATGTATCTGTAAAGCATGGACTATTCGATTCTGTATATAAATGTAGAGGATATTTATCTGTACAGCATGAACTATTGGATTCTGTAAATACATGTAGAGGATATGTGTATGTACAACATGGACTATTCGATTCTGTATATAAATATAGAGGATGTGTATCTGTACAGCATGGACTATTCGATTCTGTATATAAATGAAGAGGATATGTGTCTGTACAGCACGGACTATTCGATTCTGTATATACATGTAGAGAATATTTGTCTGTACAGCAATGACTATTCGATTCTGTATATATATGTAGAGGATATATGTCTGTACAGCATGGACTATTCGATTCTGTATATACATGTAGAGGATATGTGTTGTACAGCATCGACTATTCGATTCTGTATATACATGTAGAGGATATGTGTCTGTACAGCTCGGACTATTCGATTCTGTATATACATGTAGATGATATGTGTCTATACAGCATGTGCTATTCGTTTCTGTATATAATGTAGAGGATATGTATCTGTACAGCATGGACTATTCGATTCTGTAATACTAGAAGTCGTAAGACTATCATCTGTATATAAATGTAGAATATTTATCTGACAGCATGAATATTGATTCTGTAAATACATGTAGAGGATATGTGTCTGTACAGCATGGACTATTCGATTCTGTATATAAATATAGAGGATGTGCATCTGTACAGCATGGACTATTCGATTCTGTATATAAATGTAGAGGATATGTGTCTGTACAGCACGGACTATTCGATTCTGTATATACATGTAGAGGATATGTGTCTGTACAGCATGGGATATTCGATTGTTTATATACATGTAGAGGATATGTGTCTGTACAGCATGGACTATTCGATTCTGTATATAAATGTAGAGGATATGTGTCTGTACAGCTCGGACTATTCGATCCTTCATATAAATTTAGAGGATATGTGTCTGTACAGCACGGACTATTCGATTCTGTATATACATGTAGAGGATATGTGTCCGTACAGCACGGACTATTCGATTCTGTATATACATGTAGAGGATATGTGTGTGTACAGCATCGACTATTCGATTCTGTATATACATGTAGAGGATATGTGTCTGTACAGCTCGGACTATTCGATTCTGTATATACATGTAGAGGATATGTGTATGTACAGCATGGACTATTCGATTCTGGATATAAATGTATGTAGAGGATATATATCTGTTCAGCATGGAATATTCGATTCTGTATATACATGTAGAGGATATGTATCTGTAAAGCATGGACTATTCGATTCTGTATATAAATGTAGAGGATATGTATCTGTACAGCATGAACTATTGGATTCTGTAAATGCATGTAGAGGATATGTGTATGTACAACATGGACTATTCGATTCTGTATATAAATATAGAGGATGTGTATCTGTACAGCATTGATTATTCGATTCTGTATATAAATGAAGAGGATATGTGTCTGTACAGCACGGATTATTCGATTATGTATATACATGTAGAGAATATTTGTCTGTACAGCAATGACTATTCGATTCTGTATATATATGTAGAGGATATATGTCTGTACAGCATGGACTATTCGATTCTGTATATACATGTAGAGGATATGTGTCTGTAAAGCATGGGCTATTCGATTGTTTATATACATGTAGAGGATATGTGTATGTACAGCATGGACTATTCGATTCTGTATATAAATGTAGAGGATATGTGTCTGTACAGCACGGACTATTCGATCCTTCATATAAATTTAGAGAATATGTGTCTGTACAGCACGGATTATTCGATTATGTATATACATGTTGCGGATGTGTGTCCGGAAAGCACGGACTATTCAATTCTGTATATACATGTATAGGGTGTGTGTCCGGAAAGCACGGACTATTCGATTCTGTCTATACATGTAGAGGATATGTGTCTGTACAGCAATGACTATTCGATTCTGTATATACATGTAGAGGATATGTGTCTGTACAGAATGGACTATTGGATTCTGTATATACATGTAGAGGATATGTGTCTATACAGCATGGATTATTCGATTATGTACATACATGTAGAGGATATGTGTCTGTACAGCATGGAATATTCGATTCTGTATATAAATATAGAGGATATGTGTTTATACAGCACGGACTATTCTATTCTGTATATACATGTAGAGAATATGTGTCTGTACAGCACGGACTATTCGATTCTGTATATACATGTAGAGGATATGTGTCTGTACAGCATGGGCTATTCTATTCTGTATATACATGTAGAGAATATGTGTGTGTACAGCATCGACTATTCGATTCTGTATATACATGTAGAGGATATGTGTCTGTACAGCTCGGACTATTCGATTCTGTATATACATGTAAAGGATATGTGTATGTACAGCATGGACTATTCGATTCTGGATATAAATGTATGTAGAGGATATATATCTGTTCAGCATGGAATATTCGATTCTGTATATAAATGTAGAGGATATGTGTATGTACATCACGGACTATTCGATTCTGTATATACATGTAGAGGATATATGTGTACAGCATGGACTATTCGATTCTGTATATACATGTAGAGGATATATGTCTGTACAGCACGGACTATTCGGTTCTGTATATAAATGTAGATGATATGTATCTGTACAGCACGGACTATTCGAGTCTGTATATACATGTAGAGGATATGTGTCCGGACAGCATGGGATATTCGATTATGCATATACATGTAGAGGATATTTGTCCACGAAGCACAGACTATTCGATTCTGTAAATACATGTGTAGCATATTTGTCCATGTAGCACAGACTATTAGATTCTGTATATACATGTCGAGGATATGTGTCTGTACAGCATGGACTATTCGATTCTGTATATTCATGTAGAGGATATGTGTCTGTACAGCACGGACTATTCGATTCTGTATATACATTTAGAGGATGTGTGTCTGTACAGCATGGACTATTGGATTCTGTATATACATGTAGAGGATATGTGTCTGTAAAACATGGATTATTCGATTCTGTATATAAATATAGAGAAGGTGTATCTGTACAGCTTGGACTATTCGATTCTGTATATACAGGTAGAGGAAATGTTTCTGTACAGCATGGAATATTCGATTCTGTATATACATGTAGAGGATATGTGTCCGGACAACATGGGATATTCGATTATGCATATACATGTAGAGGATATGTGTCCATGAAGCACAGACTATTCGATTCTGTAAATACATGTGTAGCATATTTGTCCATGTAGCACAGACTATTAGATTCTGTATATACATGTCGAGGATATGTATCTGTACAGCATGGACTATTCGATTCTGTATATACATGTAGAGGATATGTGTCTGTACAGCACGGACTATTCGATTCTGTATATAAATGTAGAGGATATGTTTCTGTACAGCATGGACTATTGGATTCCATATATACATGTAGAGGATATGTGTCAGTACAGCATGGTCTATTCGATTATGTATATATATGTAGAGGATATGTGTCTGTACAGCACAGACTATTCGATCATTTATATAAATGTAGAGGATATGTATCTGTACAGCATGGATATTCGAGTCTGTATATAGATGTAGAGGATATGTATCTGTACAGCATGGACTATTGGATTCTGTAAATAAATGTAGAGGATATGTATCTGTACAGCATGGAATATTCGATTATGTGTATACTTGTAGAGGATATGTGTCTGTACTGCATGGACTATTCGATTCTGTAAATACATGTAGAGTATATGTGTCTGTACAACATGGACTATTCGATTCTGTATATAAATATAGAGGAAGTGTATCTGTACAGCTTGGACTATTCGATTCTGTATATAAATGTAGATGATATGTGTCTGTACAGCACGGACTATTCGATCCTTCATATAAATTTAGAGAATATGTGTCTGTACAGCACGGATTATTCGATTATGTATATACATGTTGCGGATGTGTGTCCGGAAAGCACGGACTATTCAATTCTGTATATACATGTATAGGGTGTGTGTCCGGAAAGCACGGACTATTCGATTCTGTCTATACATGTAGAGGATATGTGTCTGTACAGCAATGACTATTCGATTCTGTATATACATGTAGAGGATATGTGTCTGTACAGAATGGACTATTGGATTCTGTATATACATGTAGAGGATATGTGTCTGTACAGCATGGACTATTCGATTCTGTATATACATGTAGAGGATATGTGTCTGTACAGCATGGACTATTCGATTCTGTATATAAATGTAGAGGATATGTGTCTGTACAGCACGGACTATTCGATTCTGTATATACATGTAGAGAATATGTGTCTGTACAGCACGGACTATTCGATTCTGTATATACATGTAGAGGATATGTGTCTGTACAGCATGGACTATTCGATTCTGTATATACATGTAGAGAATATGTGTCTGTACAGCATGGACTATTCGATTCTGTATATACATGTAGAGGATATGTGTCTGTACAGCATGGACTATTCGATTCTGTATATACATGTAGAGGATATGTGTCTGTACAGCATGGACTATTCGATTCTGGATATAAATTTAGAGGATATGTATCTGTACAGCATGGAATATTCGATTCTGTATATACATGTAGAGGATATGTGTCTGTACAGCACGGACTATTCGATTCTGTATATACATGTAGAGGATATATGTCTGTACAGCACGGACTATTCGATTCTGTATATACATGTAGAGGATATGTGTCTGTACAGCACGGACTATTCGATTCTGTATATAAATGTAGAGGATATGTATCTGTACAGCACGGACTATTCGATTCTGTATATACATGTAGAGGATATGTGTCCGTACAGCATGGACTATTCGATTCTGTATATACATGTAGAGGATATGTGTCTACAGCATGGACTATTCGATTCTGTAAATACATGTAGAGGATATGTGTCTGTAACAGACTATTGATTCTGTATATAATTGAATATCTGACACGACTATCGATTCTGTATATAATTAGAGATAGCTGACAGCACGGACTATTCGATTCTGTATATAAATGTAGAGGATATGTTTCTGTACAGCATGGACTATTGGATTCCATATATACATGTAGAGGATATGTGTCAGTACAGCATGGTCTATTCGATTATGTATATATATGTAGAGGATATGTGTCTGTACAGCACAGACTATTCGATCATTTATATAAATGTAGAGGATATGTATCTGTACAGCATGGAATATTCGAGTCTGTATATAGATGTAGAGGATATGTATCTGTACAGCATGGACTATTGGATTCTGTAAATAAATGTAGAGGATATGTATCTGTACAGCATGGAATATTCGATTATGTGTATACTTGTAGAGGATATGTGTCTGTACTGCATGGACTATTCGATTCTGTAAATACATGTAGAGTATATGTGTCTGTACAACATGGACTATTCGATTCTGTATATAAATATAGAGGAAGTGTATCTGTACAGCTTGGACTATTCGATTCTGTATATAAATGTAGATGATATGTGTCTGTACAGCAAGGACTATTCGATTCTGTATATAAATGTAGAGGATATGTATCTGTACAACATGGACTATTGGATTCTGTAAATACATGTAGAGGATATGTGTCAGTACAGCACGGACTATTCGATTATGTGTATACTTGTAGAGAATATGTGTCTGTACAGCAATGACTATTCGATTCTGTATATACATGTAGAGGATATGTGTTTGTACTGCATGGACTATTCGATTCTGTATATAAATGTAGAGGATATGTGTCCGTACAGCACGGACTATTCGATTCTGTATAAACATGTAGAGGATATGTGTCCGTACAGCATGGACTATTCGATTATGTATATACATGTAGAGGATAGGTGTCTGTACAGCATGGACTATTCGATTCTGTATATAAATGTATGTAGACGATATATATCTGTTAAGCATGGAATATTCGATTCTGTATATAAATGTAGAGGATATGTGTATTTACATCACGGACTATTCGAGTATGTATATAAATGTAGAGGATGTGTGTCCGGAAAGCACGAACTATTCGACTCTGTATATACATGTAGAGGATATGTGTCCATGCAGCACAGACTATTAGATTGTGTATATACATGTAGAGGATATGTTTCCGGACAGCATGGGATATTCGATTATGCATATAAATGTAGAGGATATGTTTCCATGAAGCACAGACTATTAGATTCTGTATATACATGTCGAGGATATGTGTCTGTAAGGCATGGACAATTCGTTTCTGTATATACATGTAGAGGATATGTGTCTGTACAGCACGGATTATTCGATTCTGTATATAAATGTAGAGGATATGTTTCTGTACAACATGGACTATTGGATTCCATATATACATGTAGAGGATATGTGTCTGTACAGCATGGACTATTGGATTCTGTATATAAATGTAGAGGATATGTGTCTGTAAAGCACGGACTATTCGATTCTGTATATATATTTAGATGATGTGTGTCTGTACAGCATGGACTATTGGATTCTGTATATACATGTAGAGGATATGTATCTGTACAGCATGGACTATTGGATTCTGTAAATACATGTAGAGGATATGTGTCTGTACAACATGGACTATTCGATTCTGTATATAAATATAGAGGAATTGTATCTATACAGCTTGGACTATTCGATTCTGTATATAAATGTAGAGGATATGTGTCTGCACAGCACGGACTATTCGATTCTGTATATACATGTAGAGATTATGTGTCTGTACAGCAATGACTATTCGATTCTGTATACAAATGTAGAGGATATGTGTCTGTACAGCAAGGACTATTCGATTCTGTATATACATATAGATGATATGTGTCTGTACAGCATGGGCTATTCGATTATGTATATACATGTATAGGATATGTGTCTGTACAGCACGGACTATTCGATCATTAATATAAATGTAGAGGATATGTATCTGTACAGCATGGACTATTCGAATCTGTATATACATGTAGAGGATATGTATCTGTACAGCATGGAATATTCGATTCTGTATATAAATATAGAGGATGTGTATCTGTACAGCATGGACTATTGGATTCTGTAAATACATGTAGAGGATATGTGTCTGTACAGCACGGAATATTCGATTCTGTGTTTATTTGTAGAGAATATGTGTCTGTACAGCAATGACTATTCGATTCTCTATATACATGTAGAGGATATATGTCTGTACTGCATGGACTATTCGATTCTGTATATAAATGTAGAGGATATGTGTCTGTACAGCACGGACTATTCGATTATGTATATACATGTAGAGGATGTGTGTCCGGAAAGCACGGACTATTCGATTCTGTATATACATGTAGAGGATATGTGTCTGTACAGCATGGACTATTGGATTCTGTATATACATGTAGAGGATATGTGTCTGTACAGCATGGACTATTGGATTCTGTATATACATGTAGAGGATATGTGTCTGTACAGCACGGACTATTCGATTCTGTATATACATGTAGATGATATGTGTCTGTACAGCATGGACTATTCGATTATGTATATACATGTAGAGGATATGTATCTGTACAGCATGGACTATTCGATTCTGTATATAAATGTAGAGGATATGTGTCTGTACAACACGGACTATTCGATTATGTATATAAATGTAGAGGATATGTGTCTGCACAGCACGGACTATTCGATTCTGTATATACATGTAGAGATTATGTGTCTGTACAGCAATGACTATTCGATTCTGTATACAAATGTAGAGGATATGTGTCTGTACAGCATGGGCTATTCGATTATGTATATACATGTATAGGATATGTGTCTGTACAGCACAGACTATTCGATCATTTATATAAATGTAGAAGATATCTATCTGTACAGCATGGAATATTCGATTCTGTATATAGATGTAGAGGATATGTATCTGTACAGCATGGACTATTCGATTCTGTATATACATGTAGAGGATATGTATCTGTACAGCATGGAATATTCGATTCTGTATATAAATATAGAGGATGTGTATCTGTACAGCATGGACTATTGGATTCTGTAAATACATGTAGAGGATATGTGTCTGTACAGCACGGAATATTCGATTCTGTGTTTATTTGTAGAGAATATGTGTCTGTACAGCAATGACTATTCGATTCTGTATATACATGTAGAGGATATATGTCTGTACTGCATGGACTATTCGATTCTGTATATAAATGTAGAGGATATGTGTCTGTACAGCACGGACTATTCGATTATGTATATACATGTAGAGGATGTGTGTCCGGAAAGCACGGACTATTCGATTCTGTATATACATGTAGAGGATATGTGTCTGTACAGCAATGACTATTGGATTCTGTATATACATGTAGAGGATATGCGTCTGTACAGCATGGACTATTGGATTCTGTATATACATGTAGAGGATATGTGTCTGTACCACATGAACTATTGGATTCTGTATATACATGTAGAGGATATGCGTCTGTGCAGCATGGAATATTGGATTCTGTATATAAATGTAGATGATATGTGTCTGTACAGCACGGACTATTCGATTCTGTATATACATGTAAAGCATATGTGTCTGTACAGCACGGACTATTCGATTCTTTATATACATGTAGAGGATATGTGTCTGTACAGCATGGACTATTGGATTCTGTATAGAAATGTAGAGCATATGTGACTATACAGCACGGACTATTCGATTCTGTATATACATGTAGAGAATATGTGTATGTACAGCAATGACTATTCGATTCTGTATATATATGTAGAGGATATGTGTCTGTACAGCATGGACTATTCGATTCTGTGTATACATGTAGAGGATATGTGTCTGTACAGCATGGGCTATTCGATTATGTATATACATGTAGAGGATATGTGTCTGTACAGCACGGACTATTCGATCATTTATATAAATGTAGAGGATATGTATCTGTACAGCATTAACTATTCGATTCTGTATATAGATGTAGAGGATATGTATCTGTACAGCATGGACTATTCGATTCTGTATATAGATGTAGAGGATATGTGTCTGTACTGCACGGACTATTCGATTCTGTAAATATATGTAGAGGATAGGTATCTGTACAGCATGGACTATTCGATTCTGTATATAGATGTAGAGGATATGTGTCTGTACAGCATGGACTATTCGATTCTGTATATAGATGTAGAGGATATGTGTATGTACAGCACGGACTATTCGATTCTGTATATAGATGTAGAGGATATGTATCTGTACAGCATGGACTATTCGATTCTGTATATACATGTAGAGGATATGTATCTGTACAGCATGGACTATTCGATTCTGTATATAAATGTAGAGGATATGTATCTGTACAGCATGGACTATTCGATTCTGTATATACATGTAGAGGATATGTATCTGTACAGCATGGACTATTCGATTCTGTATATAAATATAGAGGATATGTGTCTGTACAGCATGGACTATTCGATTATGTATATACATGTAGAGGATATGTGTCTGCACAGCACGGACTATTCGATTCTGTATATACATGTAGAGATTATGTGTCTGTACAGCAATGACTATTCGATTCTGTATACAAATGTAGAGGATATGTGTCTGTACAGCAAGGACTATTCGATTCTGTATATACATATAGATGATATGTGTCTGTACAGCATGGGCTATTCGATTATGTATATACATGTATAGGATATGTGTCTGTACAGCACGGACTATTCGATCATTTATATAAATGTAGAAGATATCTATCGGTTCAGCATGGAATATTCGATTCTGTATATAGATGTAGAGGATATGTATCTGTACAGCATGGACTATTCGATTCTGTATATACATGTAGAGGATATGTATCTGTACAGCATGGAATATTCGATTCTGTATATAAATATAGAGGATGTGTATCTGTACAGCATGGACTATTGGATTCTGTAAATACATGTAGAGGATATGTGTCTGTACAGCACGGAATATTCGATTCTGTGTTTATTTGTAGAGAATATGTGTCTGTACAGCAATGACTATTCGATTCTGTATATTCATGTAGAGGATATATGTCTGTACTGCATGGACTATTCGATTCTGTATATAAATGTAGAGGATATGTGTCTGTACAGCACGGACTATTCGATTATGTATATACATGTAGAGGATGTGTGTCCGGAAAGCACGGACTATTAGATTCTGTATATACATGTAGAGGATATGTGTCTGTACAGCAATGACTATTGGATTCTGTATATACATGTAGAGGATATGTGTCTGTACAGCATGGACTATTGGATTCTGTATATACATGTAGAGGATATGTGTCTGTACAGCATGAACTATTGGATTCTGTATATACATGTAGAGGATATGCGTCTGTGCAGCATGGAATATTGGATTCTGTATATAAATGTAGATGATATGTGTCTGTACAGCACGGACTATTCGATTCTGTATATACATGTAAAGCATATGTGTCTGTACAGCACGGACTATTCGATTATGTATATACATGTAGAGGATATGTGTCTGTACAGCTATGTCTATTCGATTCTGTATATACATGTAGAGGATATGTGTCTGTACATCATGGACTATTGGATTCTGTATAGAAATGTAGAGCATATGTGACTATACAGCACGGACTATTCGATTCTGTATATACATGTAGAGAATATGTGTATGTACAGCAATGACTATTCGATTCTGTATATATATGTAGAGGATATGTGTCTGTACAGCATGGACTATTCGATTCTGTGTATACATGTAGAGGATATGTGTCTGTACAGCATGGGCTATTCGATTATGTATATACATGTAGAGGATATGTGTCTGTACAGCACGGACTATTCGATCATTTATATAAATGTAGAGGATATGTATCTGTACAGCATTAACTATTCGATTCTGTATATAGATGTAGAGGATATGTATCTGTACAGCATGGACTATTCGATTCTGTATATAGATGTAGAGGATATGTGTCTGTACAGCACGGACTATTCGATTCTGTAAATAGATGTAGAGGATAGGTATCTGTACATCATGGACTATTCGATTCTGTATATAGATGTAGAGGATATGTGTCTGTACAGCATGGACTATTCGATTCTGTATATAGATGTAGAGGATATGTGTATGTACAGCACGGACTATTCGATTCTGTATATAGATGTAGAGGATATGTATTTGTACAGCATGGACTATTCGATTCTGTATATACATGTAGAGGATATGTATCTGTACAGCATGGACTATTCGATTCTGTATATAAATGTAAATGATATGTATCTGTACAGCATGGACTATTCGATTCTGTATATACATGTAGAGGATATGTTTCTGTAGAGCATGGACTATTGGATTCTGTATATAAATGTAGAGGATATGTGTCTGTACAGCATCTACTATTGGATTCTGTATATACATGTAGAGGATATGTGTCAGTACAGCATGGACTATTCGATTCTGTATATACATGTAGAGGATATATTTCTGTACAGCATGGACTATTCGATTCTGTATATACATGTAGAGGACATGTGTTTGTACAGCAGGGGTTATTTTATTCTGTATATACATGTAGAGGATATGTGTCTGTACAGCATGGACTATTCGATTCTGTATATAAATGTAGAGGATATGTGTCTGTACAGCAATGACTATTCGAGTATGTATATAAATGTAGAGGATATGTGTCTGTACAGCACGGACTATTCGAGTATGTATATAAATGTAGAGGATGTGTGTCCGGAAAGCACGGACTATTCGATTCTGTATATACATGTAGAGTATATGTGTCCGTACAGCACGGACTATTCGATTCTGTATATACATGTAGAGGATATGTGTCTGTACAGCACGGACTATTCGATTCTGTATATACATGTAGAGGATATGTGTCTGTACAGCAATGACTATTCGATTCTGTATATACATGTAGAGGATATGTGTCTGTACAGCACGGACTATTCGATTCTGTATATAAATGTAGAGGATATGTATCTGTACAGCATGGACTATTCGATTCTGTATATAAATGTAGAGGATATGTGTCTGTACAGCACGGACTATTCGATTCTGTATATACATGTAGAGGATATGTGTCTGTACAGCACGGACTATTCGATTCTGTATATACATGTAGAGGATATGTGTCTGTACAGCACGGACTATTCGATTCTGTATATATATGTAGAGGATATGTGTATGTACAGCACGGACTATTCGATCCTGTATATATATGTAGAGGATATGTGTCTGTACAGCATGGACAATTCGATTCTGTATATACATGTAGAGGATATGTGTCTGTACAGCATGGACTTTTCGAATCTGTATATACATGTAGAGGATATGTGTATGTACAGCATGGACTTTTCGAATCTGTATATACATGTAGAGGATATGTGTATGTACAGCATGGACTATTCGATTCTGTATATACATGTAGAGGATATGTGTCCGTACAGCATGTGATATTCGATTATGCATATACATGTATAGGATAAGTGTCCATGCAGCTTAGACTATAAGATTCTGTATATACATGTAGAGGATATGTGTCTGTACAGCACGGACTATTCGATTCTGTATATACATGTAGAGGATATGTGTCTGTACAGCACGGACTATTCGATTATGTATATACATGTAGAGGATATGTGTCTGTACAGCACGGACTATTCGATGATGAATATACATATAGAGGATATGTGTCTGTACAGCACGAACTATTCGATTCTGTATATACATGTAGAGGATATGTGTCTGTACATCACGGACTATTCGATTGTTTATATAAATGTAGAGGATATGTGTCTGTACAGCATGGACTATTCGATTCTGTATATATATGTAGTTGATATGTGTCTGTACAGCATGGACTATTGGATTATGTATATACATGTAGAGGATGTGTGTCTGTACAGCAATGACTATTAGATTCTGTATATATATGTTGAGGATATGTGTCTTTACAGCATTGACAATTCGATTCTGTATATACATGTAGAGGACATGTGTCTGTACAGTATGACTATTCGATTCTGTATATACATTTAGAGGATATGTGTCGGTACAGCATGGACTATTCGATTCTGTATATAAATGTAGGGATATGTATCTGTACAGCACGGACTATTCGATGATGTATATAAATGTAGAGGATGTGTGTCCGGAAAGCACGGATTATAACGATTCTGTATGTACATGTAGAGGATATGTGTCTGTACAGGACGGACTTTTCGGATCTGTATATACATGTAGAGGATATGTGTATGTACAGCATGGACTATTCGATTCTGTATATACATGTAGAGGATATGTGTCCGGACAGCATGGAATATTCGATTATGCATATACATGTAGAGGATATGTGTCCTGTAGCACATACTATTCGATTCTGTAAATACATGTATAGGATATGTGTCCATGCAGCACAGACTATATTGGTATATACATGTAGAGGAATGTGTCCGTAGAGCAAGGACTTTTCGATTATGTATATAAATGTATAGGATATGTGTCCGTACAGCATGGATTATTCGATTCTGTATATACATGTAGAGGATATGTGTCTGTACAGCATTGACTATTCGATTCTGTATATACATGTAGAGGATATGTGTCTGTACAGCATGGACTATTGGATTCTGTATATACATGTAGAGGATATGTGTCTGTACAGCATGGACTATTCGATTATGTATACACATGTAGAGGATATGTGTCTGTACAGCATGGACTATTCGATTCTGTATATACATGTAGAGGATATGTGTCTGTACAGCATGGACTATTCGATTCTGTATATACATGTAGAGGATATGTGTCTGTACAGCATGGACTATTCGATTCTGTATATACATGTAGAGGATATGTGTCTGTACAGCACGGACTATTCGATTATGTATATACATGTAGAGGATATGTGTCTGTACAGCAATGACTATTCGATTCTGTATATATGTAGAGGATATGTGTCTGTACAGCATGGACTATTCGATTCTGTATATACATGTAGAGGATATGTGTCTGTACAGCATGGACTATTCTATTATGTATACAAATGTAGAGGATATGTGTCTGTACAGCATGGACTATTCGATTCTGTATATAAATGTTGAGGATGTGTATCTGTACAGCATGGACTATTCGATTCTGTATATACATGTAGAGGATATGTTTCTGTACAGCATGGACTATTCGATTCTGTATATACATGTAGAGGACATGTGTTTGTACAGCAGGGGTTATTTTATTCTGTATATACATGTAGAGGATATGTGTCTGTACAGCATGGACTATTCGATTCTGTATATAAATGTAGAGGATATGTGTCTGTACAGCAATGACTATTCGAGTATGTATATAAATGTAGAGGATATGTGTCTGTACAGCACGGACTATTCGAGTATGTATATAAATGTAGAGGATGTGTGTCCGGAAAGCACGGACTATTCGATTCTGTATATACATGTAGAGTATATGTGTCCGTACAGCACGGACTATTCGATTCAGTATATACACGTAGAGGATATGTGTCTGTACAGCACGGACTATTCGATTTTGTATATACATTTAGAGGATATGTGTCTGTACAGCAATGACTATTCGAGTATGTATATAAATGTAGAGGATATGTGTCTGTACAGCACGGACTATTCGAGTATGTATATAAATGTAGAGGATGTGTGTCCGGAAAGCACGGACTATTCGATTCTGTATATACATGTAGAGTATATGTGTCCGTACAGCACGGACTATTCGATTCTGTATATACACGTAGAGGATATGTGTCTGTACAGCACGGACTATTCGATTCTGTATATACATTTAGAGGATATGTGTCTGTACAGCAATGACTATTCGATTCTGTATATACATGTAGAGGATATGTGTCTGTACAGCACGGACTATTAGATTATGTATATAAATGTAGAGGATGTGTATCTGTACAGCATGGACTATTCGATTCTGTATATAAATGTAGAGGTTATGTGTCTGTACAGCACGGACTATTCAATTCTGTATATACATGTAGAGGATATGTGTCTGTACAGCACGTACTATTCGAGTCTGTATATACATGTAGAGGATATGTGTCTGTACAGCACGGACTCTTCGATTCTGTATATATATATAGAGGATATGTGTATGTACAGCACGGACTATTAAATCCTGTATATATATGTAGAGGATATGTGTCTGTAAAGCGTTGACAATTCGATTCTGTATATACATGTAGAGGACATGTGTCTGTACAGGATGGACTTTTCGAATCTGTATATACATGTAGAGGATATGTGTATGTACAGCATGGACTTTTCGAATCTGTATATACATGTAGAGGATATGTGTATGTACAGCATGGACTATTCGATTCTGTATATACATGTAGAGGATATGTGTCCGGACAGCATGTGATATTCGATTATGCATATACATGTATAGGATAAGTGTCCATGCAGCTCAGACTATAAGATTCTGTATATACATGTAGAGGATATGTGTCTGTACAGCACGGACTATTCGATGATGTATATACATGTAGAGGATATGTGTCTGTACAGCACGGACTATTCGATGATGTATATACATGTAGAGGATATGTGTCTGTACAGCACGGTCTATTCGATGATGAATATACATATAGAGGATATGTGTCTGTACAGCACGAACTATTCGATTCTGTATATACATGTAGAGGATATGTGTCTGTACATCACGGACTATTCGATGATGTATATACATGTAGAGGATATGTGTCTGTACAGCACGGACTATTCGATGATGTATATACATGTAGAGGATATGTGTCTGTACAGCACGGACTATTCGATGATGAATATACATATAGAGGATATGTGTCTGTACATCACGGACTATTCGATTATTTATATAAATGTAGAGGATATGTGTCTGTACAGCATGGAATATTCGATTCTGTATATATATGTAGTTGATATGTGTCTGTACAGCATGGACTATTGGATTATGTATATACATGTAGAGGATGTGTGTCTGTACAGCAATGACTATTAGATTCTGTATATATATGTTGAGGATATGTGTCTTTACAGCATTGACAATTCGATTCTGTATATACATGTAGAGGACATGTGTCTGTACAGTATGGGCTATTCGATTCTGTATATACATGTAGAGGATATGTGTCGGTACAGCATGGACTATTCGATTCTGTATATAAATGTAGGGGATATGTATCTGTACAGCACGGACTATTCGATGATGTATATAAATGTAGAGGATGTGTGTCCGGAAAGCACGGATTATAACGATTCTGTATGTACATGTAGAGGATATGTGTCTGTACAGGACGGACTTTTCGGATCTGTATATACATGTAGAGGATATGTGTATGTACAGCATGGACTATTCGATTCTGTATATACATGTAGAGGATATGTGTCCGGACAGCATGGAATATTCGATTATGCATATACATGTAGAGGATATGTGTCCATGAAGCACATACTATTCGATTCTGTAAATACATGTATAGGATATGTGTCCATGCAGCACAGACTATTAGATTCTGTATATACATGTAGATGATATGTGTCCGTAGAGCAAGGACTTTTCGATTATGTATATAAATGTATAGGATATGTGTCCGTACAGCATGGATTATTCGATTCTGTATATACATGTAGAGGATATGTGATTGTAAAGCATTGACTATTCGATTCTGTATATACATGTAGAGGATATGTGTCTGTACAGCATGGACTATTGTATTCTGTATATACATGTAGAGGTTATGTGTTTGTACAGCATGGACTATTCGATGATGTATACACATGTAGAGGATATGTGTCTGTACAGCATGGACTATTGGATTCTATATATACATGTAGAGGATATGTGTCTGTACAGCATGGACTATTGGATTCTGTATATACATGTAGAGGATATGTGTCTGTACAGCAAGCACTATTCGATTATGTATATAAATGTAGAGGATATTTGTCTGTACAGCACGGACTATTTGAGTATGTATATACATGTAGAGGATATGTGTCTGTACAGCAATGACTATTCGATTCTGTATATATGTAGAGGATATGTGTCTGTACAGCATGGACTATTCGATTCTGTATATACATGTAGAGGATATGTGTCTGTACAGCATGGACTATTCTATTATGTATACAAATGTAGAGGATATGTGTCTGTACAGCATGGACTATTCGATTCTGTATATAAATGTTGAGGATGTGTATCTGTACAGCATGGACTATTCGATTCTGTATATACATGTAGAGGATATGTGTCTGTACAGCATGCACTATTCAATTCTGTATATAAATGTAGAGGATATGTATCTGTACAGCATGGACTATTGGATTCTGTATATAAATGTAGAGGATATGTATCTGTACAGCATGGACCATTCGATTCCGTATATACATGTAGCGGATATGTGTCCATGAAGCACAGACTATTCGATTCTGTAAATACATTTGTAGGATATGTGTCCATGCAGCACAGACTATTCGATTCTGTATATACATGTAGAGGATATGTGTCCATGAAGCACAGACTATTCGATTCTGTAAATAAATTTCGAGGATATGTGTCCATGCAGCACAGACTATTCGATTCTGTATATATATGTAGAGGATATGTGTCTGTACAGCATGGACTATTCGATTCCGTATATACATGTAGCGGATATGTGTCTGTACAGCACGGACTATTTGATTCTGTATATAAATGTATAGGATATGTGTCCGGAAAGCACGGACTATTCGATTCTGTATATACATGTAGAGGATATGTGTCCGGACAGCATGGGATATTCGATTATGCATATACATGTAGAGAATATGTGTCCATGAAGCACATACTATTCGATTCTGTAAATACATGTATAGGATATGTGTCCATGCAGCACAGACTATTAGATTCTGTATATACATGTAGAGGATATGTGTCTGTACAGCATGGACTATTCGATTCTGTATATACATGTAGAGGATATGTGTCTGTACAGCACGGACTATTCGATTCTGTATATAAATGTAGAGGATATGTATCTGTACAGAATGGAATATTCGATTCTGTATATATATGTAGAGGATATGTGTCTGTACAGCATGGACTATTGGATTATGTATATACATGTAGAAGATTTGTGTCTGTACAGCAATGACTATTAGATTCTGTATATATGTAGAGGATATGTGTCTGTACAGCATTGACAATTCGATTATGTATATACATGTAGAGGACATGTGTCTGTACAGTATGGGCTATTCGATTGTGTATATAAATGTAGAGGATATGTGTGTGTACAGCACGGACTATTCGATTATGTATATAAATGTAGAGGATGTGTATCCTGAAAGCACGGATTATAAGATTCTGTATGTACATGTAGAGGATATGTGTCTGTACAGGACGGACTTTTCGAATCTGTATATACATGTAGAGGATATGTGTATGTACAGCATGGACTATTCGATTCTGTATATACATGTAGAGGATATTTGTCCATGAAGCACATACTATTCAATTCTGTAAATACATGTATAGGATATTTGTCCATGCAGCACAGACTATTAGATTCTGTATATACATGTAGAGGATATGTGTCTGTACAGCATGGACTATTCAATTCTGTATATACATGTAGAGGATATGTGTCCATGAAGCACAGACTATTCGATTCTGTAAATACATTTGTAGGATATGTGTCCATGCAGCACAGACTATTCGATTCTGTATATACATGTAGAGGATATGTGTCCATGAAGCACAGACTATTCGATTCTGTAAATAAATTTCGAGGATATGTGTCCATGCAGCACAGACTATTCGATTCTGTATATATATGTACAGGATATGTGTCTGTACAGCATGGACTATTCGATTCCGTATAAACATGTAGCGGATATGTGTCTGTACAGCACGGACTATTTGATTCTGTATATAAATGTATAGGATATGTGTCCGGAAAGCACGGACTATTCGATTTTGTATATACATGTAGAGGATATGTGTCTGTACAGCATGGGATATTCGATTATGTATATACATGTAGAGGATATGTGTCCATGAAGCACATACTATTCGATTCTGTATATACATGTATAGGATATGTGTCCGTACAGCACGGACTATTAGATTCTGTATATACATGTAGAGGATATGTGTCTGTACAGCATGGACTATTCGATTCTGTATATAAATGTAGAGGATATGTGTCTGTACAGCACGGACTATTCGATTCTGTATATAAATGTAGAGGATATGTATCTGTACAGCATGGACTATTCGATTCTGTATATAAATGTAGAGGATATGTATCTGTACAGCATGTACTATTCGATTCTGTATATACATGTAGAGGATATGTGTCTGTACAGCATGGACTATTCAATTCTGTATATAAATGTACAGGATATGTATCTGTACAGCATGGACTATTGGATTCTGTATATAAATTTAGAGGATATGTATCTGTACAGCATGGACCATTCGATTCCGTATATACATGTAGCGGATATGTGTCCATGAAGCACAGACTATTCGATTCTGTAAATACATTTGAGGATATGTGTCCTCAGCACAGACTATTCGATTCTGTAATACATTTAGGATATGTGTCCATGCAGCACAGACTATTCGATTCTGTATATATATGTAGAGGATATGTGTCTGTACAGCATGGACTATTCGATTCCGTATATACAAGTAGCGGATATGTGTCTGTAACAGCACGGATTATTTGATTCTGTATATAAATGTATAGGATATGTGTCCGGAAAGCACGGACTATTCGATTCTGTATATACATGTAGAGGATATGTGTCCGGACAGCATTTGATATTCGATTATGCATATACATGTAGAGGATATGTGTCCATGAAGCACATACTATTCGATTCTGTAAATACATGTATAGGATATGTGTCCACGCAGCACAGACTATTAGATTCTGTATATAAATGTAGAGGATATGTATCTGTACAGCATGGAATATTCGATTCTGTATATATATGTAGAGGATATGTGTCTGTACAGCACGGACTAATCGATTATGTATATAAATGTAGAGGAGGTGTGTCCGTACAGCACGGACTATTCGATTATGTATATACATGTAGAGGATATGTGTCTGTACAGCAAGGACTTTTCGATTATGTATATAAATGTATAGGATATGTGTCCGTACAGCATGGATTATTCGATTCTGTATATACATGTAGAGGATATGTGATTGTACAGCATTGACTAATCGATTCTGTATATACATGTAGAGGATATGTGTCTGTACAGGATGGACTATTGTATTCTGTATATACATGTAGAGGATATGTGTTTGTACAGCATGGTCTATTGGATTCTGTATATACATGTAGAGGATATTTGTCTGTACAGCATGGACTATTGGATTCTGTATATACATGTAGAGGATATGTGTCTGTACAGCATGGACTATTGATTCTGTATATACATGTAGAGGATATGTGTCTGTAAAGCACGGACTATTCGATTCTGTATATAAATGTAGAGGATATGTGTCTGAACAGCACGGACTATTCGATTATGTATATACATGTAGAGGATATGTGTCTGTACAGCATGGACTATTCGATTATGTATACAAATATAGAGGATATGTGTATGTACAGCACGGGATATTCGATTCTTTATATACATGTAGAGGATATGTGTCTGTACAGCATGCACTATTGGATTATGTATATAAATGTAGAGGATGTGTGTCCGAAAGCACAGACTATTCGATTCTGTATATACATGTAGAGTATATGTGTCTGTACAGCACGGACTTGTCGATTCTGTATATACATGTGGAGGATATGTGTCCGTACAGCAAGGACTATTCGATTATGTAGATACATGTAGAGGATATCTGTCTGTACAACAATGACTATTGGATTCTGTATATACATGTAGAAGATATGTGTCTGTACAGCATGGACTATTCAATTCTGTATATAAATGTACAGGATATGTATCTGTACAGCATGGACTATTGGATTCTGTATATAAATTTAGAGGATATGTATCTGTACAGCATGGACCATTCGATTCCGTATATACATGTAGCGGATATGTGTCCATGAAGCACAGACTATTCGATCCTGTAAATACATTTGTAGGATATGTGTCCATGCAGCACAGACTATTCGATTCTGTAAATACATTTCTAGGATATGTGTCCATGCAGCACAGACTATTCGATTCTGTATATATATGTAGAGGATATGTGTCTGTACAGCATGGACTATTCGATTCCGTATATACAAGTAGCGGATATGTGTCTGTAACAGCACGGATTATTTGATTCTGTATATAAATGTATAGGATATGTGTCCGGAAAGCACGGACTATTCGATTCTGTATATACATGTAGAGGATATGTGTCCGGACAGCATTTGATATTCGATTATGCATATACATGTAGAGGATATGTGTCCATGAAGCACATACTATTCGATTCTGTAAATACATGTATAGGATATGTGTCCACGCAGCACAGACTATTAGATTCTGTATATAAATGTAGAGGATATGTATCTGTACAGCATGGAATATTCGATTCTGTATATATATGTAGAGGATATGTGTCTGTACAGCACGGACTAATCGATTATGTATATAAATGTAGAGGAGGTGTGTCCGTACAGCACGGACTATTCGATTATGTATATACATGTAGAGGATATGTGTCTGTACAGCAAGGACTTTTCGATTATGTATATAAATGTATAGGATATGTGTCCGTACAGCATGGATTATTCGATTCTGTATATACATGTAGAGGATATGTGATTGTACAGCATTGACTAATCGATTCTGTATATACATGTAGAGGATATGTGTCTGTACAGGATGGACTATTGTATTCTGTATATACATGTAGAGGATATGTGTTTGTACAGCATGGTCTATTGGATTCTGTATATACATGTAGAGGATATTTGTCTGTACAGCATGGACTATTGGATTCTGTATATACATGTAGAGGATATGTGTCTGTACAGCATGGACTATTGATTCTGTATATACATGTAGAGGATATGTGTCTGTAAAGCACGGACTATTCGATTCTGTATATAAATGTAGAGGATATGTGTCTGAACAGCACGGACTATTCGATTATGTATATACATGTAGAGGATATGTGTCTGTACAGCATGGACTATTCGATTATGTATACAAATATAGAGGATATGTGTCTGTACAGCACGGGATATTCGATTCTTTATATACATGTAGAGGATATGTGTCTGTACAGCATGCACTATTGGATTATGTATATAAATGTAGAGGATGTGTGTCCGAAAGCACAGACTATTCGATTCTGTATATACATGTAGAGGATATGTGTCCGTACAGCACAGACCAAAAAAAACACACAGACTATTCGATTCTGTAGATACATGTAGAGGATATCTGTCTGTACAACAATGACTATTGGATTCTGTATATACATGTAGAAGATATGTGTCTGTACAGCATGGACTATTGGATTCTGTATATACATATTGATGATATGTGTCTGTACTGCACTGACTATTCGATTCTGTATATAAATGTAGGGATATGTGTATGTACAGCACGGAATATTCGATTCTGTAAATAAATGTAGAGGATATGTGTCTGTACAGCACGGACTATTCAATTATGTATATAAATGTAGAGGATATGTGTCTGTACAGCACTGTCTATTCGATTCTGTACATAAATGTAGAGGATATGTGTCCGTACAGCACGGACAATTCGATTCTGTATATACATGTAGAGGATATGTGTCTCTAAAGCACGGACTTTTCGATTCTGTATATACATGTAGAGGATATGTTTCTGTACAGCATGGACTATAACGATTCTGTATATACATGTAGAGGATATGTTTCCGTACAGCAAGGACTTTTTTATTATTATTTATACAAATAGAGGATATGTGTCTGTACAGCACGGACTATTCGAATCTGTATATACATGTAGAGGATATGAGTATGCACAGCACGGATTATTCGATTCTGTATATACATGTAGAGGATATGTGTCCGGACAGCATGGGATATTCGATTATGCACATACATGTAGAGGATATGGGTCCATGAAGCACAGACTATTCGATTCTGTAAATACATGTGTAGGATATGTGTCCATGCAGCACATACTATTAGATTCTGTATATACATGTAGAGAATATGTGTCTGTACAGCACGGACTATTCGATTCTATATATAAATGTAGAGGATATGTATCTATACAGCATGGAATATTCGATTCTATATATACATGTAGAGGATATGTGTCTGTACAGCAATGACTATTCGAGTCTGTATATATGTAAAGGATATGTGTCTGTACAGCACGGACATTTCGATTATGTATATACATATAGAGGATATGTGTCTGTACAGCACGGACATTTCGATTATGTATATACATATAGAGGATATGTGTCCGTACAGCACGGACTATTCGATTCTGTATATAAATGTAGAGGTTATGTGCCTGTACAGCATGGACTATTCGAAACTGTATATACATGTAGAGGATATGTGTCTCTACAGAACGGACTATTCGATTATGTATATAAATGTAGAGGATGTGTGACCGGAAAGCATGGACTATTCGATTCTGCATATATATGTACATGTAGAGGATATGTGTCCGTACAGCACGGACTATTCGATTGTTTATATAAATGTAGAGGATATGTGTCAGTACAGCAATGTCTATTCGATTATGTATATAGATGTAGAGGATATGTGTCTGTACATCACAGACTATTCGATTCTGTATATACAAGTAGAGGATATGTGTCTGTACAGCACGGACTATTCGATTCTGTATATACATGTATAGGATAACTGTCTGTACAGCACGGACGATTCGATTCTGTATATACATGCAGAGGATATATGTCTGTACAGCACGACTATTCGATTATGTATATACATGTAGAGAATATCTGTCCGTACAGCAAGGACTATTTGATTCTGTATATACATGTAGAGGATATGTGTCTGCACAGCACGGACTATTCGATTGTGTATGTAAATGTATAGGATATGTGTCTGTACAGCACTGACTATTCGAGTCTGTATATAAATGTAGAGGATATGTGTCCGTACAGCACGGACTATTCGATTCTGTATATACATGTAGAGGATATGTGTCTGTAAAGCACGGACTATTCGATTCTGTATATACATGTAGTGGTTATGTTTCTGTACAGCATGGACTCTAACGATTCTGTATATACATGTAGAGGATATTTATCTGTACAGCATGGAATATTCGATTCTGTATATATATGTAGAGGATATGTGTCTGTACAGCACGGACTAATCGATTATGTATATAAATGTAGAGGAGGTGTGTCCGTACAGCACGGACTATTCGATTCTGTATATACATGTAGAGGATATGTGTCCGTACAGCAAGGACTTTTCGATTATGTATATAAATGTATATGATATGTGTCCTTACAGCATGGATTATTCGATTCTGTATATACATGTATAGGATATGTGATTGTACAGCATTGACTATTCGATTCTGAATATACATGTAGAGGATATGTGTCTGTACAGGATGGACTATTTTATTCTGTATATACATGTAGAGGATATGTGTTTGTACAGCATGGTCTATTGGATTCTGTATATACATGTAGAGGATATGTGTCTGTACAGCATGGACTATTGGATTATGTATATACATGTAGAGGATATGTGTCTGTACAGCATGGACTATTGGATTCTGTATATACATGTAGAGAATATGTGTCTGTACAGCACGGACTATTCGATTCTGTATATAAATATAGAGGATATGTGTCTGTACAGCACGGACTATTCGATTATGTATATACATGTATAGGATATGTGTCTGTACAGCAATGACTATTCGATTCTGTATATATGTAGAGGATGTGTGTCTGTACAGCATGGACTATTCGATTCTGTATATACATGTAGAGGATATGTGTCTGTACAGCATGGACTATTCGTTTATGTATACAAATGTAGAGGATATGTGTCAGTACAGCACGGGATATTCGATTCTTTATATACATGTAGAGGATATGTGTCTGTACAGCATGCACTATTGGATTATGTATATAAATGTAGAGGATGTGTGTCCGAAAGCACAGACTATTCGATTCTATATATACATGTAGAGTATATGTGTCTGTACAGCACAGACTTTTCGATTATGTATATACATGTAGAGGATATATGTCTGTACAACAATGACTATTGGATTCTGTATATACATGTAGAAGATATGTGTCTGTACAGCATGGACTATTGGATTCTGTATATACATATTGATGATATGTGTCTGTACTGCACTGACTATTCGATTCTCTATATAAATGTAGAGATATGTGTATGTACAGCACAGAACATTCGATTCTGTAAATAAATGTAGAGGATATGTGTCTGTACAGCACGGACTATTCAATTATGTATATAAATGTAGAGGATATGTGTCTGTACAGCACTGTCTATTCGATTCTGTACATAAATGTAGAGGATATGTGTCCGTACAGCACGGACAATTCGATTCTGTATATACATGTAGAGGATATGTGTCTGTAAAGCACGGACTATTCGATTCTGTATATACATGTAGAGGATATGTTTCTGTACAGCATGGACTATAACGATTCTGTATATACATGTAGAGGATATGTGTCCGTACAGCAAGGACTATTTTATTATGTTTATACAAATAGAGGATATGTGTCTGTACAGCACGGACTATTCGAATCTGTATATACATGTAGAGGATATGAGTATGCACAGCACGGATTATTCGATTCTGTATATACATGTAGAGGATATGTGTCCGGACAGCATGGGATATTCGATTATGCACATACATGTAGAGGATATGGGTCCATGAAGCACAGACTATTCGATTCTGTAAATACATGTGTAGGATATGTGTCCATGCAGCACATACTATTAGATTCTGTATATACATGTAGAGAATATGTGTCTGTACAGCACGGACTATTCGATTCTATATATAAATGTAGAGGATATGTATCTATACAGCATGGAATATTCGATTCTATATATACATGTAGAGGATATGTGTCTGTACAGCAATGACTATTCGAGTCTGTATATATGTAAAGGATATGTGTCTGTACAGCACGGACATTTCGATTATGTATATACATATAGATGATATGTGTCCGTACAGCAAGGACTATTCGATTCTGTATATACATGTAGAGGATATGTGTGTGTACAGCACGGACTATTCGATTCTGTATATAAATGTAGAGGTTATGTGCCTGTACAGCATGGACTATTCGAAACTGTATATACATGTAGAGGATATGTGTCTGTACAGAACGGACTATTCGATTATGTATATAAATGTAGAGGATGTGTGACCGGAAAGCACGGACTATTCGATTCTGCATATATATGTACATGTAGAGGATATGTGTCCGTACAGCACGGACTATTCGATTGTTTATATAAATGTAGAGGATATGTGTCTGTACAGCAATGTCTATTCGATTATGTATATAGATGTAGAGGATAGGTGTCTGTACAGCACGGACTATTCGATTCTGTATATACATGTAGAGGATATGTGTCTGTACAGAACGGACTATTCAATTCTGTATATACATGTATAGGATAACTGTCTGTACAGCATGGACGATTCGATTCTGTATATACATGCAGAGGATATATGTCTGTACAGCACGACTATTCGATTATGTATATACATGTAGAGGATATGTGTCCGTACAGCAATGACTATTCGAGTCTGTATATAAATATAGAGGATATGTGTCTGTAGATCATGGACTATTGGATTCTGTATATACATGTAGAAGATATGTGTCTGTACAGCATGGACTATTGGATTCTGTATATACATATTGATGATATGTATCTGTACAGCACTGACTATTCGAATCTGTATATAAATGTAGAGGATATGTTTCTGTACAGCATGGACTATAACGATTCTGTATATACATGTAGAGGATATGTGTCCGTACAGCAAGGACTATTTTATTATGTTTATACAAATAGAGGATATGTGTCTGTACAGCACGGACTATTCGATTCTATATATACATGTAGAGGATATATGTCAGTACAGCAGAGACTATTCGATTCTGTATATACATGTAGAGGATATGTGTCTGTACAGCATGGACTATTCGATTCTGTATATACATGTAGAGGATATGTGTCTGTACAGCATGGACTATTCGAGTCTGTATATACATGTAGAGGATATATGTCAGTACAGCACAGTCTATTCGATTCTGTATATTCATGTAGAGGATATGTGTCTTTTCAGCATGGACTATTCGATTCTGTATATAAATGTAGAGGATATTTATCTGTACAGCATGGAATATTCGATTCTGTATATAAATGTAGAGGATATGTGTCTGTACAGCACGGACTATTCGATTATGTATATAAATGTAGAGGATATGTATCTGTACAGCATGGAATATTCGATTCTGTATATAAATGTAGAGGATATGTGTCTGTACAGCATGGACTATACGAATATGTATATAAATGTAGAGGGTGTGTGTCCGGAAAACACGGACTATTTGATTCGGTATATACATGTAGAGGATATGTGTCCGTACAGCAAGGACTATTCGATTCTGTATATTCATGTAGGGGATATGTGTCTGCACAGCACGGACTATTCGATTCTGTATATAAATGTAGAGGATGTGTGTCTGTACAGCATGGACTATTCGATTATGTATATATATGTACATGTAGAGGATATGTGTCCGTACACCACGGACTATTCGATTGTTTATATAAATGTAGAGGATATGTGTCTGTACAGCAATGACTATTCGATTCTGTATATACATGTATAGGATATGTGTCTGTAAAGCACGGACTATTCGATTCTGTATATACATGTAGAGGATATATGTCAGTACAGCACAGACTATTCGATTCTGTATATACATGTAGAGGATATGTGTCTGTACAGCATGGACTATTCGATTCTGTATATACATGTAGAGGATATGTTTCTGTACAGCATGGACTATTCGAGTCTGTATATACATGTAGAGGATATATGTCAGTACAGCACAGACTATTCGATTCTGTATATACATGTAGAGGATATGTGTCTGTACAGCATGGACTATTCGATTCTGTATATACATGTAGAGGATATATGTCAATACAGCACAGACCATTCGATTCTGTATATACATGTAGAGGATATGTGTCTGTACAGCATGGACTATTCGATTCTGTGTATACATGTAGAGGATATGTGTCTGTACAGAACAGACTATTCGATTCTGTATATAAATGTAGAGGATATGTATCTGTACAGTATGGAATATTCGATTCTGTATATAAATGTAGAGGATATGTGTCTGTACAGCACGGACTATTCGATTATGTATATAAAGGTAAAGGGTGTGTATCCGGAAAACACGGACTATTTGATTCGGTATATACATGTAGAGGATATGTGTCCGTACAGCAAGGACTATTCGATTCTGTATATTCATGTAGAGGATATGGGTCTGTACAGCACGGACTATTCGATTCTGTATATACATGTAGAGGATATGTGTCTGTACAGCACGGACTATTTGATAATTGTATATAAATATAGAGGATATGTGTCTGTACAGCACGGACTGTTCGATTCTTTATATAAATGTAGAGGATATGTGTATGTACAGCACGGACTAATCGAGTATGTATATAAATGTAGAGGATATGTTTCTGTACAGCACGAACTAATCGATTCTGTATATAAATGTAGAGGATGTGTAACCGGAAAGCACGGACTATTCGATTCTGTATATACACGTAGAGGATATGTGTCTGTACAGCACGGACTATTCGATTCTGTATATACAAGTTGAGGATATTTGTCTGTACAGCAATGACTATTCGATTCTGTATATATGTAGAGGATATGTGTATGTACAGCATGGACAATTCGATTCTGTATATAAATGTAGAGGATATGTGTCTGTACAGCATGGACTATTCGATTATGTATATACATGTAGAGGATATGTGTATGTACAGCATGGCCTATTCGATTCTGTATATACATGTAGAGGATATGTGTGTGTGCAGCATGGACTATTGGATTCTGTATATACATGTAGAGGATATGTATCTGTACAGCATGGAATATTCGATTCTGTATATAAATGTAGAGGATATGTGTCTGTACAGCACGGACTATTCGATTATGTATATAAATGTAGAGGGTGTGTGTCCGGAAAACACGGACTATTTGATTCGGTATATACATGTAGAGGATATGTGTCCGTACAGCAAGGATTATTCGATTCTCTATATTCATGTAGAGGATATGTGTCTGCACAGCACGGACTATTCGATTCTGTATATACATGTAGAGGATATGTGTCCGTACACCACGGACTATTCGATTGTTTATATAAATGTAGAGGATATGTGTCTGTACAGCAATGACTATTGATTCTGTATATAGATGTAGAGGATATTGTCACAACACAAAAAATGTGTCTGTACAGCACGGACTATTCGATTCTGTATATACATGTAGAATATGTGTCAGTACAGCACGGACTATTCGATTCTGTATATACATGTAGAGGATATGTGTCTGTACAGCATGGACTATTCGATTCTGTATATACATGTAGAGGATATGTGTCTGTACAGCATGGACTATTCGATTCTGTATATACATGTAGAGGATATGTGTCTGTACAGCACGGACTATTCGATTCTGTATATACATGTAGAGGATATGTGTCTGTACAGCACGGACTATTCGATTCTGTATATACATGTAGAGGATATGTGTCTGTACAGCACGGACTATTCGATTCTGTATATAACATGTAGAGGATATGTATCTGTACAGCATGGAATATTCGATTCTGTATATAAATGTAGAGGATATGTGTCTGTACAGCACGGACTATTCGATTATGTATATAAATGTAGAGGATGTGTGTCCGGAAAGCACGGACTATTCGATTCTGTATATACATGTAGAGGATATGTGTCCGTACAGCACGGACTATTCGATTCTGTATATAAATGTAGAGGATATGTGTCTGTACAGCACGGACTATTCGATTCTGTATATACATGTAGAGGATATGTGTCTGTACAGCACGGACTATTCGATTTGTATATAAATGTAGAGGATGTGTCTGTACAGCACGGACTATTCGATTCTTTATATAAATGTAGAGGATATGTGTATGTACAGCACGGACTATTCGATTATGTATATAAATGTAGAGGATATGTGTCTGTACAGCACGGACTATTCGATTCTGTATATAAATGTAGAGGATATGTGTCCGAAAGCACGGACTATTCGATTCTGTATATACATGTAGAGGATATGTGTCTGTACAGCACGGACTATTCGATTCTGTATATACATGTAGAGGATATGTGTCTGTACAGCACGGACTATTCGATTCTGTATAAATGTAGAGGATATGTGTATGTACAGCACGGACTATTCGATTCTGTATATACATGTAGAGGATATGTGTCTGTACAGCATGGACTATTCGATTCTGTATATATGTAGAGATATGTGTTGTACAGCAGGACTATTCGATTCTGTATATAAATGTAGAGGATATGTGTCTGTACAGCACGGACTATTCGATTCTGTATATACATGTAGAGGATATGTGTCTGTACAGCACGGACTATTCGATTCTTATAAATGTAAGACTATCGATTATATATTTAGAGGATATGTGTATGTACAGCATGGACTATTCGATTCTGTATATCCATGTAGAGGATATGTGTCTGTACAGCATGGAATATTCGATTCTGTATATAAATATAGAGTATGTGTCTGTACAGCATGGACTATTCGATTATTATATAAATGTAGAGGGTGTGTGTCCGTAACACGACTATTCGATTCTGTATATACATGTAGAGGATATGTGTCTGTACAGCAATGACTATTCGATTCTGTATATATGTAGAGGATATGTGTATGTACAGCATGGACAATTCGATTCTGTATATACATGTAGAGGATATGTGTCTGTACAGCATGGACTATTCGATTCTGTATATACATGTAGAGGATATGTGTGTGTGTGCAGCATGGACTATTCGATTCTGTATATACATGTAGAGGATATGTATCTGCACAGCATGGAATATTCGATTCTGTGTATACATATAGAGGATATATGTCAGTACAGCATGGACTATTCGATTCAGTATATACATGTAGAGGATATGTGTCTGTACAGCATGGACTATTCGATTCTGTATATCCATGTAGAGGATATGTGTCTGTACAGCATGGACTATTCGATGCTGTATATACATGTAGAGGATATGTGTCTGTACAGCACGAACTATTCGATTCTGTATATAAATGTAGAGGATGTGTGTCTGGAAAGCACGAACTATTCGATTCTGTATATACACGTAGAGGATATGTGTCTGTACAGCTTGGACTATTCGATTCTGTATATAAATGTAGAGGATATGTGTCTGTACAGCACGGACTATTCGATTCTGTATATACATGTAGAGGATATGTGTCTGTACAGCAATGACTATTCGATTCTGTATATATGTAGAGGATATGTGTATGTACAGCATGGACAATTCGATTCTGTATATACATGTAGAGGATATGTGTCAGTACAGCATGGACTATTCGATTATGTATATACATGTAGAGGATATGTTTATGTACAGCATGGCCTATTCGATTCTGTATATACATGTAGAGGATATGTGCGTGTGCAGCATGGACTATTGGAATCTGTATATACATGTAGAGGATATGTATCTGTACAGCATGGAATATTCGATTCTGTATATAAATGTAGAGGATATGTGTCTGTACAGCACGGACTATTCGATTATGTATATACATGTAGAGGATATGTGTCTGTACAGCAATGACTATTTGATAATTGTATATAAATGTAGAGGATATGTGTCTGTACAGCACGGACTATTCGATTCTTTATATAAATGTAGAGGATATGTGTATGTACAGCACGGACTATTCTAGTATGTATATAAATGTAGAGGATATGTGTCTGTACAGCACGAACTATTCGATTCTGTATATAAATGTAGAGGATGTGTAACCGGAAAGCACGGACTATTCGATTCTGTATATACACGTAGAGGATATGTGTCTGTAAAGCACGGACTATTCGATTACGTATATACATGTAGAGGATATGTGTCTGTACAGCAATGACTATTCGATTCTGTATATATGTAGAGGATATGTGTATGTACAGCATGGACAATTCGATTCTGTATATACATGTAGAGGATATGTGTATGTACAGCAATGACTATTCGATTCTGTATATATGTAGAGGATATGTGTATGTACAGCATGGACAATTCGATTCTATATATACATGTAGAGGATATTTGTCTGTACAGCACGGACTATTTGATATTGTATATAAATGTAGAGGATATGTGTCTGTACAGCACGGACTATTCGATTCTTTATATAAATGTAGAGGATATGTGTATGTACAGCACGGACTATTCGAGTATGTATATAAATATAGAGGATATGTGTCTGTACAGCACGAACTATTCGATTATGTATATAAATGTAGAGGATGTTTGTCCGGAAAGCACGGACTATTCGATTCTGTATATACACGTAGAGGATATGTGTCTGTACAGCACGGTCTATTCGATTATGTATATAAATGTAGAGGATATGTGTCTGTACAGCAGGGACTATTCGATTCTGTATATACATGTAGAGGATATGTGTCTGTACAGCAATGACTATTCGAGTCTGTATAATGTAGAGGATATGTGTATGTACAGCATGGACTATTCGATTCTGTATATCCATGTAGAGGATATGTGTCTGTACAGCATGGAATATTCGATTCTGTATATAAATATAGAGTATATGTGTCTGTACAGCATGGACTATTCGATTATGTATATAAATGTAGAGGGTGTGTGTCCGTAAAACACGGACTATTCGATTATGTATATACATGTAGAGGATATGTGTCTGTACAGCAATGACTATTCGATTCTGTATATATGTAGAGGATATGTGTATGTACAGCATGGACAATTCGATTCTGTATATACATGTAGAGGATATGTGTCTGTACAGCATGGACTATTCGATTCTGTATATACATGTAGAGGATATGTGTGTGTGCAGCATGGACTATTGGATTCTGTATATACATGTAGAGGATATGTATCTGCACAGCATGGACTATTCGATTCTGTGTATACATATAGAGGATATATGTCAGTACAGCATGGACTATTCGATTCAGTATATACATGTAGAGGATATGTGTCTGTACAGCATGGACTATTCGATTCTGTATATCCATGTAGAGGATATGTGTCTGTACAGCATGGACTATTCGATGCTGTATATACATGTAGAGGATATGTGTCTGAACAGCACGGACTATTCGAGTATGTATATAAATGTAGAGGATATGTGTCTGTACAGCACGAACTATTCGATTCTGTATATAAATGTAGAGGATGTGTGTCTGGAAAGCACGAACTATTCGATTCTGTATATACACGTAGAGGATATGTGTCTGTACAGCTTGGACTATTCGATTCTGTATATAAATGTAGAGGATATGTGTCTGTACAGCACGGACTATTCGATTCTGTATATACATGTAGAGGATATGTGTCTGTACAGCAATGACTATTCGATTCTGTATATATGTAGAGGATATGTGTATGTACAGCATGGACAATTCGATTCTGTATATACATGTAGAGGATATGTGTCAGTACAGCATGGACTATTCGATTAAGTATATACATGTAGAGGATATGTTTATGTACAGCATGGCCTATTCGATTCTGTATATACATGTAGAGGATATGTGCGTGTGCAGCATGGACTATTGGAATATGTATATACATGTAGAGGATATGTATCTGTACAGCATGGAATATTCGATTCTGTATATAAATGTAGAGGATATGTGTCTGTACAGCACGGATTATTCGATTATGTATATAAATGTAGAGGGTGTGTTTTCGGAAAACACGGACTATTTGGTTCGGTATATACATGTAGAGGATATGTGTCCATACAGCAAGGACTATTCGATTCTGTATATTCATGTAGAGGATATGGGTCTGTACAGCACGGACTATTCGATTCTGTATATACATGTAGAGGATATGTGTCTGTACAGCACGGACTATTTGATATTGTATATAAATGTAGAGGATATGTGTCTGTACAGCAAGGACTATTCGATTCTTTATATAAATGTAGAGGATATGTGTATGTACAGCACGGACTATTCGAGTATGTATATAAATGTAGAGGATATGTGTCTGTACAGCACGAACTATTCGATTGTATATAAATGTAGAGGATATGTGTCCGGAAATCACGGACTATTCGATTATGTATATACACGTAGAGGATATGTGTCTGTAGAGCACGGTCTATTCGATTATGTGAATATGTAGAGGATATGTGTGTGTACAGCATGGACTATTCGATTATGTATATACATGTAGAGGATATATGTCTGTACAACAATGACTATTCGATTCTGTATATACATGTAGAGGATATGTGTCTGTACAGCATGGACTATTCGACTCTGTATATCCATGTAGAGGATATGTGTGTGTGCAGCATGGACTATTGGATTCTGTATATACATGTAGAGGATATGTTTCTGTACAGCATGGAATATTCGATTCTGTATATAAATGTAGACGATATGTGTCTGTACAGCACGGACTATTCGATTATGTATATAAATGTAGAGGGTGTGTGTCCGGAAAACACGGATTATTTGATTCGGTATATACATGTAGAGGATATGTGTCCGTACAGCAAGGACTATTCGATTCTGTATATTCATGTAAAGGACATGGGTCTGTACAGCACGGACTATACGATTCTGTATATACATGTAGAGGATATGTGTCTGTACAGCACGGACTATTTGATATTGTATATACATGTAGAGGATATGTGTCTGTACAGCAATGACTATTCGATTCTGTATATATGTAGAGGATATGTGTATGTACAGCATGGACAATTCGATTCTGTATATACATGTAGAGGATATGTTTATGTACAGCATGGCCTATTCGATTCTGTATATACATGTTGAGGATATGTGTGTGTGCAGCATGGACTATTGCATTCTGTATATACATGTAGAGGATATGTATCTGTACAGCATGGAATATTCGATTCTGTATATAAATGTAGAGGATATGTGTCCGTACAGCACGGACTATTCGATTCTTTATATAAATGTAGAGGATATGTGTATGTACAGCACGGACTATTCGAGTATGTATAAAAATGTAGAGGATATGTGTCTGTACAGCACGAACTATTCGATTCTGTATATAAATGTAGAGGATGTGTGTCCGGAAAGCACGGACTATTCGAATCTGTATATAAATGTAGAGGATATGTGTCTGTACAGCACGGACTATTCGATTCTGTATATACATGTAGAGGATATGTGTCTGTACAGCAATGACTATTCGATTCTGTATATATGTAGAGGATATGTGTTTGTACAGCATGGACTATTCGATTATGTATATACATGTAGAGGATATGTGTGTGTGCTGCATGGACTATTGGATTCTGTATATACATGTAGAGCATATGTTTCTGTACAGCATGGAATATTCGATTCTGTATAAAAATGTAGAGGATATGTGTCTGTACAGCACGGACTATTCGATTATGTATATAAATGTAGAGGGTGTGTGTCCGTAAAACACGGACTATTTGATTCGGTATATACATGTAGAGGATATGTGTCCGTACAGCAAGGACTATTCGATTCTGTATATTCATGTAGAGGATATGGGTCTGTACAGCACGGACTATGCGATTCTGTATATACATGTAGAGGATATGTGTCTGTACAGCACGGACTATTTGATATTGTATATAAATGTAGAGGATATGTGTCTATACAGCACGGACTATTCGATTCTTTATATAAATATAGAGGATATGTGTATGTACAGCACGGACTATTCGATTCTGTATATACATGTAGAGGATATATGTCAATACAGCACAGACTATTCGATTCTGTATATACATGTAGAGGATATGTGCCTGTACAGCATGGACTATTCGATTCTGTATATACATGTAGAGGATATGTGCCTGTACAGAACGGACTATTCGATTCTGTATATAAATGTAGAGGATATGTATCTGTACAGCATGGAATATTCGATTCTGTATATAAATGTAGAGGATATGTGTCTGTACAGCACGGAATATTCGATTATGTATATAAATGTAGAAAGTGTGAGTCCGGAAAACACGGACTATTTGATTCTGTATATACATGTAGAGGATATATGTCAATACAGCACAGACTATTCGATTCTGTATATACATGTAGAGGATATGTGTCCGTACAGCAAGGACTATTCGATTCTGTATATTCATGTAGAGGATATGTGTGTACAGCACGGACTATTTGATAATTGTATATAAATGTAGAGGATATGTGTCTGTACAGCACGGACTATTCGATTCTTTATATACATGTAGAGGATATGTGTATGTACAGCACGGACTATTCGATTCTGTATTTAAATGTAGAGGATATATGTCAATACAGCACAGACTATTCGATTCTGTATATACATGTAGAGGATATGTGTCTGTACAGCATGGACTATTCGATTCTGTATATACATGTAGAGGATATGTGTCTGTACAGCATGGACTATTCGATTCTGTATATAAATGTAGAGTGTGTGTGTCCGGAAAGCAAGGACTATTTGATTCTGTATATACATGTAGAGGATATGTGTCTGTACAGCAATGACTATTCGATTCTGTATATATGTAGAGGATATGTGTATGTACAGCATGGACAATTCGATTCTGTATTTACATGTAGAGGATATGTGTCTGTACAGCATGGATTATTCGATTCTGTATATACATGTAGAGGATATGTGTGTGTGCAGCATGGACTATTGGATTCTGTATATACATGTAGAGGATATGTATCTGTACAGCATGGACTATTCGAGTCTGTTTATACATGTAGAGGATATATGTCAGTACAGCACAGACTATTCGATTCTGTATATACATGTAGACGATATTTGTCTGTACAGCATGGATTATTCGATGCTGTATATACGTGTAGAGGATATGTGTCTGTACAGCACGGACTATTTGATAATTGTATATAAATGTAGAGGATATGAGTCTGTACAGCACGGACTATTCGATTCGTTATATAAATGTAAAGGATATGTGTATGTACAGCAGGGACTATTCGAGTATGTATATAAATGTAGAGGATATGTGTCTGTACAGCACGAAATATTCGATTCTGTATATAAATGTAGAGGATGTGTGTCCGGAAAGCACGGACTATTCGATTCTGTATATACACGTAGAGGATATGTTTCTGTACAGCACGGACTATTCGATTCTGTATATAAATGTAGAGGATATGTGTCTGTACAGCACGGACTATTCGATTCTGTATATACATGTAGAGGATATGTGTATGTACAGCAATGACTATTCTATTCTTTATATACATGTAGAGGATATGTGTATGTACAGCACGGACTATTCGAGTATGTATATAAATGTAGAGGATATGTGTCTGTACAGCACGAACTATTCGATTCCGTATATAAATGTAGAGGATGTGTGTCCGGAAAGCACGGACTATTCGATTCTGTATATACACCTAGAGGATATTTTTCTGTACAGCACGGACTATTCGATTCTGTATATAAATGTAGAGGATATGTGTCTGTACAGCACGGACTATTCGATTCTGTATATACATGTAGAGGATATGTGTATGTACAGCAATGACTATTCGATTCTGTATATACATGTAGAGGATATGTGTATGTACAGCATGGACAATTCGATTCTGTATATACATGTAGAGGATATGTGTCTGTACAGCATGGACTATTCGATTATGTATATACATGTAGAGGATATGTTTATGTACAGCATGGCCTATTCGAGTCTGTATATACATGTAGAGGATATGTGTATGTGCAGCATGGACTATTGGATTCTGTATATACATGTAGAGGATATGTATCTGTACAGCATGGAATATTCGATTCTGTATATAAATGTAGAGGATATGTGTCTGTACAGCACGGACTATTCGATTATGTATATAAATGTAGAGGGTGTGTTTTCGGAAAACACGGACTATTTGGTTCGTTATATACATGTAGAGGATATTTGTCCGTACAGCAAGGACTATTCGATTCTGTATATTCATGTAGAGGATATGGGTCTGTACATCACGGACTATTCGATTCTGTATATACATGTAGAAGATATGTGTCTGTACAGCACGGACTATTTGATATTGTATATAAATGTAGAGGATATGTGTCTGTACAGCACGGACTATTCGATTCTTTATATAAATGTAGAGGATATGTGTATGTACAGCACGGACTATTCGAGTATGTATATAAATGAAGAGGATATGTGTCTGTACAGCACGAACTATTCGATTCTGTATATAAATGTAGAGGATGTGTGTCCGGAAAGCACGGACTATTCGATTATGTATATACACGTAGAGGATATGTGTCTGTAGAGCACGATCTATACGATTATGTATATAAATGTAGAGGATATGTGTCTGTACAGCACGGACTATTCGATTCTGTATATATGTAGAGGATATGTGTCTGTACAGCAAGGACTATTCGATTCTGTATATTCATGTAGAGGATATGGGTCTGTACAGCACGGACTATTCGATTCTGTATATACATGTAGAGGATATGTGTCTGTACAGCACGGACTATTTGATATTGTATATAAATGTAGAGGATATGTGTCTGAACAGCACGGACTATTCGAGTATGTATATAAATGTAGAGGATATGTGTCTGTACAGCACGAACTATTCGATTATGTATATAGATGTAGAGGATGTGTGTCCGGAAAGCACGGACTATTCGATTCTGTATATACACGTAGAGGATATGTGTCTGTACAGCACGGACTATTCGATTCTGTATATAAATGTAGAGGATATGTGTCTGTACAGCACGGACTATTCGATTCTGTATATACATGTAGAGGATATGTGTCTGTACAGCAATGACACTTCGATTCTGTATATATGTTATGGATATGTGTATGTACAGCATGGAAAATTCGATTCTGTATATACATGTAGAGGATATGTGTCTGTACAGCATGGAATATTCGAGTATGTATATACATGTAGAGGATATGTGTATGTACAGCATGGCCTATTCGATTCTGTATATACATGTAGAGGAAAATGTGTGTGTGCAGCATGGACTATTGAATTCTGTATATACATGTAGAGGATATGTATCTGTACAGCATGGAATATTCGAGTATGTATATACATGTAGAGGATATGTGTATGTACAGCATGGCCTATTCGATTCTGTATATACATGTAGAGGAAAATGTGTGTGTGCAGCATGGACTATTGAATTCTGTATATACATGTAGAGGATATGTATCTGTACAGCATGGAATATTCGATTCTGTATATACATGTAGAGGATATGTGTCCGTACAGCAAGGACTATTCGATTCTGTATATTCATGTAGAGGATATGGGTCTGCACAGCACGGACTATTCGATTCTGTATATACATGTAGAGGATATGTGTCTGTACAGCACGGACTATTTGGTATTGTATATAAATGTAGAGGATATGTGTCTGTATTGCACGGAATATTCGATTCTTTATATAAATGTAGAGGATATGTGTCTGTACAGCACGGACTATTCGATTCTGTATAATCATGTAGAGGATATGTGTCTGTACAGCAATGACTATTCGATTCTGTATATATGTAGAGGATATGTGTATGTACAGCATGGACTATTCGATTCTGTATATACATGTAGAGGATATGCGTCTGTACAGCATGGACTATTCGATTATGTATATTCATGTAGAGGATATGGGTCTGTACAGCACGGACTATTCGATTCTGTATATAAATGTAGAGGATATGTATCTGTACAGCATGGAATATTCGATTCTGTATATAAATGTAGAGGATATTTGTCTGTAGAGCACGGACTATTCGATTATGTATATAAATGTAGAGGGTGTGTGTCCGGAAAACACGGACTATTTGATTCGGTATATACATGTAGAGGATATGTGTCCGTACAGCAAGGACTATTCGATTCTGTATATTCATGTAGAGGATATGGGTCTGTACAGCACGGACTATTCGATTCTGTATATACATGTCGAGGATATGTGTCTTTACAGCACGGACTATTTGATATTGTATATAAATGTAGAGGATATGTGTCTGAACAGCACGGACTATTCGAGTATGTATATAAATGTAGAGGATATGTGTCTGTACAGCACGAACTATTCGATTATGTATATAAATGTAGAGGATGTGTGTCCGGAAAGCACGGACTATTCGATTCTGTATATACATGTAGAGGATATGTGTCTGTACAGCAATGACTATTCGATTCTGTATATATGTAGGGGATATGTGTATGTACAGCATGGACAATTCGATTATGTATATACATGTAGAGGATATGTGTATGTACAGTATGGACTATTCGATTCTGTATATACATGTAGAGGATATGTTTCTGTACAGCACGGACTATTCGATTCTGTATATAAATGTAGAGGATATGTGTCTGTACAGCACGGACTATTCGATTCTGTATATACATGTAGAGGATATGTGTCTGTACAGCAATGACTATTCGATTCTTTATATACATGTAGAGGATATGTGTATGTACAGCACGGACTATTCGAGTATGTATATAAATGTAGAGGATATGTGTCTGTACAGCACGAACTATTCGATTCCGTATATAAATGTAGAGGATGTGTGTCCGGAAAGCACGGACTATTCGATTCTGTATATACACCTAGAGGATATTTTTCTGTACAGCACGGACTATTCGATTCTGTATATAAATGTAGAGGATATGTGTCTGTACAGCACGGACTATTCGATTCTGTATATACATGTAGAGGATATGTGTATGTACAGCAATGACTATTCGATTCTGTATATACATGTAGAGGATATGTGTATGTACAGCATGGACTATTCGATTCTGTATATACATGTAGAGGATATGTGTCTGTACAGCATGGACTATTCGATTATGTATATACATGTAGAGGATATGTTTATGTGCAGCATGGACTATTGGATTCTGTATATACATGTAGAGGATATGTATCTGTACAGCATGGAATATTCGATTCTGTATATAAATGTAGAGGATATGTGTCTGTACAGCACGGACTATTCGATTATGTATATAAATGTAGAGGGTGTGTTTTCGGAAAACACGGACTATTTGGTTCGCTATATACATGTAGAGGATATTTGTCCGTACAGCAAGGACTATTCGATTCTGTATATTCATGTAGAGGATATGGGTCTGTACATCACGGACTATTCGATTCTGTATATACATGTAGAAGATATGTGTCTGTACAGCACGGACTATTTGATATTGTATATAAATGTAGAGGATATGTGTCTGTACAGCACGGACTATTCGATTCTTTATATAAATGTAGAGGATATGTGTATGTACAGCACGGACTATTCGAGTATGTATATAAATGAAGAGGATATGTGTCTGTACAGCACGAACTATTCGATTCTGTATATAAATGTAGAGGATGTGTGTCCGGAAAGCACGGACTATTCGATTCTGTATATACACGTAGAGGATATGTGTCTGTAGAGCACGATCTATACGATTATGTATATAAATGTAGAGGATATGTGTCTGTACAGCACGGACTATTCGATTCTGTATATATGTAGAGGATATGTGTCTGTACAGCAAGGACTATTCGATTCTGTATATTCATGTAGAGGATATGGGTCTGTACAGCACGGACTATTCGATTCTGTATATACATGTAGAGGATATGTGTCTGTACAGCACGGACTATTTGATATTGTATATAAATGTAGAGGATATGTGTCTGAACAGCACGGACTATTCGAGTATGTATATAAATGTAGAGGATATGTGTCTGTACAGCACGAACTATTCGATTATGTATATAGATGTAGAGGATGTGTGTCCGGAAAGCACGGACTATTCGATTCTGTATATACACGTAGAGGATATGTGTCTGTACAGCACGGACTATTCGATTCTGTATATAAATGTAGAGGATATGTGTCTGTACAGCACGGACTATTCGATTCTGTATATACATGTAGAGGATATGTGTCTGTACAGCAATGACACTTCGATTCTGTATATATGTAGTGGATATGTGTATGTACAGCATGGAAAATTCGATTCTGTATATACATGTAGAGGATATGTGTCTGTACAGCATGGAATATTCGAGTATGTATATACATGTAGAGGATATGTGTATGTACAGCATGGCCTATTCGATTCTGTATATACATGTAGAGGAAAATGTGTGTGTGCAGCATGGACTATTGAATTCTGTATATACATGTAGAGGATATGTATCTGTACAGCATGGAATATTCGATTCTGTATATACATGTAGAGGATATGTGTCCGTACAGCAAGGACTATTCGATTCTGTATATTCATGTAGAGGATATGGGTCTGCACAGCACGGACTATTCGATTCTGTATATACATGTAGAGGATATGTGTCTGTACAGCACGGACTATTTGGTATTGTATATAAATGTAGAGGATATGTGTCTGTATTGCACGGAATATTCGATTCTTTATATAAATGTAGAGGATATGTGTCTGTACAGCACGGACTATTCGATTCTGTATAATCATGTAGAGGATATGTGTCTGTACAGCAATGACTATTCGATTCTGTATATATGTAGAGGATATGTGTATGTACAGCATGGACTATTCGATTCTGTATATACATGTAGAGGATATGCGTCTGTACAGCATGGACTATTCGATTATGTATATTCATGTAGAGGATATGGGTCTGTACAGCACGGACTATTCGATTCTGTATATAAATGTAGAGGATATGTATCTGTACAGCATGGAATATTCGATTCTGTATATAAATGTAGAGGATATTTGTCTGTAGAGCACGGACTATTCGATTATGTATATAAATGTAGAGGGTGTGTGTCCGGAAAACACGGACTATTTGATTCGGTATATACATGTAGAGGATATGTGTCCGTACAGCAAGGACTATTCGATTCTGTATATTCATGTAGAGGATATGGGTCTGTACAGCACGGACTATTCGATTCTGTATATACATGTGGAGGATATGTGTCTTTACAGCACGGACTATTTGATATTGTATATAAATGTAGAGGATATGTGTCTGAACAGCACGGACTATTCGAGTATGTATATAAATGTAGAGGATATGTGTCTGTACAGCACGAACTATTCGATTATGTATATAAATGTAGAGGATGTGTGTCCGGAAAGCACGGACTATTCGATTCTGTATATACATGTAGAGGATATGTGTCTGTACAGCAATGACTATTCGATTCTGTATATATGTAGGGGATATGTGTATGTACAGCATGGACAATTCGATTATGTATATACATGTAGAGGATATGTGTATGTACAGTATGGACTATTCGATTCTGTATATCCATCTAGAGGATATGTGTGTGTGCAGCATGGACTATTGGATTCTGTATATACATGTAGAGGATATGTATCTGTACAGCATGGAATATTCGATTCTGTATATAAATGTAGAGGATATGTGTCTGTACAGCACGGGCTATTCGATTATGTATATAAATGTAGAGGGTGTGTGTCCGGAAAACACGGACTATTTGATTCGGTATATACATGTAGAGGATATGTGTCTGTACAGCACGGACTATTCGATTCTGTATATACAAAAACATGTAGAGGATATGTGTCTGTACAGCACGGACTATTCGATTCTTTATATAAATGTAGAGGATATGTGTATGTACAGCACGGACTATTCGAGTATGTATATAAATGTAGAGGATATGTGTCTGTACAGCACGAACTATTCGATTCTGTATATAAATGTAGAGGATGTGAGTCCGGAAAGCACGGATTATTCGATTCTGTATATACAACTAGAGGATATGTGTCTGTACACCACGGTCTATTCATTCTGTATATACATGTAGAGGATATATGTCGGTACAGCACGGACTATTCGATTCTGTATATACATGTAGAGGATATGTATTTGTACAGCATGGACTATTCGATTCTGTATATACATGTAGAGGATATATATCAGTACAGCACAGACTATTCGATTCTGTATATACTTTTAGAGAATATGTGTCTGTACAGCATGGACTATTCGATTCTGTAGAGGATATGTGTCCGTACAGTACGGACTATTCGATTCTGTATATACATGTAGAGGATATATGTCAGTACAGCACATACTATTCGATTCTGTATATACATGTAGAGGATATGTCTCTGTACAGCATGGACTATTCGATTCAGTAAATACATGTATAGGATATATATCAGTACTGCACAGACTATTCGATTCTGTATATACATTTAGAGAATATGTGTCTGTACAGCATGGACTATTCGATTCTGTATATACATGTATAGGATATGTGTCCGTACAGCAAGGACTATTCGATTCTGTATATTCATGTAGAGGATATGGGTCTGTACAGCACGGACTATTCGATTCTGTATATACATGTAGAGGATATGTGTCTGTACAGCACGGACTATTTGATAATTGTATATAAATGTAGAGGATATGTGTCTGTACAGCACGGACTATTCGATTCTTTATATACATGTAGAGGATATGTGTATGTACAGCACGGACTATTCGAGTATGTATATAAATGTAGAGGATATGTGTCTGTACAGCACGAACTATTCGATTCCGTATATAAATGTAGAGGATGTGTGTCCGGAAAGCACGGACTATTCGATTCTGTATATACACCTAGAGGATATGTGTCTGTAGAGCACGGTCTATTCGATTATGTATATAAATGTAGAGGATATGTGTCTGTACAGCACGGACTATTCGATTCTGTATATATGTAGAGGATATGTGTGTGTACAGCATGGACTATTCGATTATGTATATACATGTAGAGGATATGTGTCTGTACAGCAATGACTATTCGAGTCTGTATATATGTAGAGGATATGTGTATGTACAGCATGGACTATACGATTCTGTATATACATGTAGAGGATATGTGTCTGTACAGCATGGACTATTCAATTCTGTATATACATGTAGAGGATATGTGTGTGTGCAGCATGGACTATTGGATTCTGTATATACATGTAGAGCATATGTTTCTGTACAGCATGGAATATTCGATTCTGTATATAAATGTAGAGGATATGTGTCTGTACAGCACGGACTATTCGATTATGTATATAAATGTGGAGGGTGTGTGTCCGTAAAACACGGACTATTTGATTCGGTATATACATGTAGAGGATATGTGTCCGTACAGCAAGGACTATTCGATTCTGTATATTCATGTAGAGGATATGGGTCTGTACAGCACGGACTATGCGATTCTGTATATACATGTAGAGGATATATGTCTGTACAGCACGGACTATTTGATATTGTATATAAATGTAGACGATATTTGTCTGTACAGCACGGATTATTCGATTCTTTATATAAATGTAGAGGATATGTGTATGTACAGCACGGACTATTCGATTCTGTATATACATGTAGAGGATATATGTCAATACAGCACAGATTATTCGATTCTGTATATACATGTAGAGGATATGTGTCTGTACAGCATGGACTATTCGATTCTGTATATACATGTAGAGGATATGTGCCTGTACAGAATGGACTATTCGATTCTGTATATAAATGTAGAGGATATGTATCTGTACAGCATGGAATATTCGATTCTGTATATAAATGTAGAGGATATGTGTCAGTACAGCACGGACTATTCGATTATGTATATAAATGTAGAGGGTGTGTGTCCGGAAACACGGACTATTTGATTCGGTATATACATGTAGAGGATATGTGTCCGTACAGCAAGGACTATTCGATTCTGTATATTCATGTAGAGGATATGGGTCTGTACAGCACGGACTATTCGATTCTGTATATACATGTAGAGGATATGTGTGTACAGCACGGACTATTTGATAATTGTATATAAATGTAGAGGATATGTGTCTGTACAGCACGGACTATTCGATTCTTTATATACATGTAGAGGATATGTGTATGTACAGCACGGACTATTCGATTCTGTATTTAAATGTAGAGGATATATGTCAATACAGCACAGACTATTCGATTCTGTATATACATGTAGAGGATATGTGTCTGTACAGCATGGACTATTCGATTCTGTATATACATGTAGAGGATATGTGTCTGTACAGCATGGACTATTCGATTCTGTATATAAATGTAGAGTGTGTGTGTCCGGAAAGCAAGGACTATTTGATTCTGTATATACATGTAGAGGATATGTGTCTGTACAGCAATGACTATTCGATTCTGTATATATGTAGAGGATATGTGTATGTACAGCATGGACAATTCGATTCTGTATTTACATGTAGAGGATATGTGTCTGTACAGCATGGATTATTCGATTCTGTATATACATGTAGAGGATATGTGTGTGTGCAGCATGGACTATTGGATTCTGTATATACATGTAGAGGATATGTATCTGTACAGCATGGACTATTCGAGTCTGTTTATACATGTAGAGGATATATGTCAGTACAGCACAGACTATTCGATTCTGTATATACATGTAGACGATATTTGTCTGTACAGCATGGATTATTCGATGCTGTATATACGTGTAGAGGATATGTGTCTGTACAGCACGGACTATTTGATAATTGTATATAAATGTAGAGGATATGAGTCTGTACAGCACTGACTATTCGATTCGTTATATAAATGTAAAGGATATGTGTATGTACAGCAGGGACTATTCGAGTATGTATATAAATGTAGAGGATATGTGTCTGTACAGCACGAAATATTCGATTCTGTATATAAATGTAGAGGATGTGTGTCCGGAAAGCACGGACTATTCGATTCTGTATATACACGTAGAGGATATGTTTCTGTACAGCACGGACTATTCGATTCTGTATATAAATGTAGAGGATATGTGTCTGTACAGCACGGACTATTCGATTCTGTATATACATGTAGAGGATATGTGTATGTACAGCAATGACTATTCTATTCTTTATATACATGTAGAGGATATGTGTATGTACAGCACGGACTATTCGAGTATGTATATAAATGTAGAGGATATGTGTCTGTACAGCACGAACTATTCGATTCCGTATATAAATGTAGAGGATGTGTGTCCGGAAAGCACGGACTGTTCGATTCTGTATATACACCTAGAGGATATTTTTCTGTACAGCACGGACTATTCGATTCTGTATATACATGTAGAGGATATGTGTATGTACAGCAATGACTATTCGATTCTGTATATACATGTAGAGGATATGTGTATGTACAGCATGGACAATTCGATTCTGTATATACATGTAGAGGATATGTGTCTGTACAGCATGGACTATTCGATTATGTATATACATGTAGAGGATATGTTTATGTACAGCATGGCCTATTCGAGTCTGTATATACATGTAGAGGATATGTGTATGTGCAGCATGGACTATTGGATTCTGTATATACATGTAGAGGATATGTATCTGTACAGCATGGAATATTCGATTCTGTATATAAATGTAGAGGATATGTGTCTGTACAGCACGGACTATTCGATTATGTATATAAATGTAGAGGGTGTGTTTTCGGAAAACACGGACTATTTGGTTCGTTATATACATGTAGAGGATATTTGTCCGTACAGCAAGGACTATTCGATTCTGTATATTCATGTAGAGGATATGGGTCTGTACATCACGGACTATTCGATTCTGTATATACATGTAGAAGATATGTGTCTGTACAGCACGGACTATTTGATATTGTATATAAATGTAGAGGATATGTGTCTGTACAGCACGGACTATTCGATTCTTTATATAAATGTAGAGGATATGTGTATGTACAGCACGGACTATTCGAGTATGTATATAAATGAAGAGGATATGTGTCTGTACAGCACGAACTATTCGATTCTGTATATAAATGTAGAGGATGTGTGTCCGGAAAGCACGGACTATTCGATTCTGTATATACACGTAGAGGATATGTGTCTGTAGAGCACGATCTATACGATTATGTATATAAATGTAGAGGATATGTGTCTGTACAGCACGGACTATTCGATTCTGTATATATGTAGAGGATATGTGTCTGTACAGCAAGGACTATTCGATTCTGTATATTCATGTAGAGGATATGGGTCTGTACAGCACGGACTATTCGATTCTGTATATACATGTAGAGGATATGTGTCTGTACAGCACGGACTATTTGATATTGTATATAAATGTAGAGGATATGTGTCTGAACAGCACGGACTATTCGAGTATGTATATAAATGTAGAGGATATGTGTCTGTACAGCACGAACTATTCGATTATGTATATAGATGTAGAGGATGTGTGTCCGGAAAGCACGGACTATTCGATTCTGTATATACACGTAGAGGATATGTGTCTGTACAGCACGGACTATTCGATTCTGTATATAAATGTAGAGGATATGTGTCTGTACAGCACGGACTATTCGATTCTGTATATACATGTAGAGGATATGTGTCTGTACAGCAATGACACTTCGATTCTGTATATATGTAGTGGATATGTGTATGTACAGCATGGAAAATTCGATTCTGTATATACATGTAGAGGATATGTGTCTGTACAGCATGGAATATTCGAGTATGTATATACATGTAGAGGATATGTGTATGTACAGCATGGCCTATTCGATTCTGTATATACATGTAGAGGAAAATGTGTGTGTGCAGCATGGACTATTGAATTCTGTATATACATGTAGAGGATATGTATCTGTACAGCATGGAATATTCGATTCTGTATATACATGTAGAGGATATGTGTCCGTACAGCAAGGACTATTCGATTCTGTATATTCATGTAGAGGATATGGGTCTGCACAGCACGGACTATTCGATTCTGTATATACATGTAGAGGATATGTGTCTGTACAGCACGGAGTATTTGGTATTGTATATAAATGTAGAGGATATGTGTCTGTATTGCACGGAATATTCGATTCTTTATATAAATGTAGAGGATATGTGTCTGTACAGCACGGACTATTCGATTCTGTATAATCATGTAGAGGATATGTGTCTGTACAGCAATGACTATTCGATTCTGTATATATGTAGAGGATATGTGTATGTACAGCATGGACTATTCGATTCTGTATATACATGTAGAGGATATGCGTCTGTACAGCATGGACTATTCGATTATGTATATTCATGTAGAGGATATGGGTCTGTACAGCACGGACTATTCGATTCTGTATATAAATGTAGAGGATATGTATCTGTACAGCATGGAATATTCGATTCTGTATATAAATGTAGAGGATATTTGTCTGTAGAGCACGGACTATTCGATTATGTATATAAATGTAGAGGGTGTGTGTCCGGAAAACACGGACTATTTGATTCGGTATATACATGTAGAGGATATGTGTCCGTACAGCAAGGACTATTCGATTCTGTATATTCATGTAGAGGATATGGGTCTGTACAGCACGGACTATTCGATTCTGTATATACATGTCGAGGATATGTGTCTTTACAGCACGGACTATTTGATATTGTATATAAATGTAGAGGATATGTGTCTGAACAGCACGGACTATTCGAGTATGTATATAAATGTAGAGGATATGTGTCTGTACAGCACGAACTATTCGATTATGTATATAAATGTAGAGGATGTGTGTCCGGAAAGCACGGACTATTCGATTCTGTATATACATGTAGAGGATATGTGTCTGTACAGCAATGACTATTCGATTCTGTATATATGTAGGGGATATGTGTATGTACAGCATGGACAATTCGATTATGTATATACATGTAGAGGATATGTGTATGTACAGTATGGACTATTCGATTCTGTATATCCATCTAGAGGATATGTGTGTGTGCAGCATGGACTATTGGATTCTGTATATACATGTAGAGGATATGTATCTGTACAGCATGGAATATTCGATTCTGTATATAAATGTAGAGGATATGTGTCTGTACAGCACGGGCTATTCGATTATGTATATAAATGTAGAGGGTGTGTGTCCGGAAAACACGGACTATTTGATTCTGTATATACATGTAGAGGATATGTGTCCGTACAGCACGGACTATTCGATTCTGTATATACATGTATAGGATATGTGTCTGTACAGCACGGACTATTCGATTCTGTATATACATGTAGAGGATATGTGTCTGTACAGCACGGACTATTTGATATTGTATATAAATGTAGAGGATATGTGTCTGTACAGCACGGACTATTCGATTCTTTATATAAATGTAGAGGATATGTGTATGTACAGCACGGACTATTCGAGTATGTATATAAATGTAGAGGATATGTGTCTGTACAGCACGAACTATTCGATTCTGTATATAAATGTAGAGGATGTGAGTCCGGAAAGCACGGATTATTCGATTCTGTATATACACCTAGAGGATATGTGTCTGTACACCACGGTCTATTCATTCTGTATATACATGTAGAGGATATATGTCGGTACAGCACGGACTATTCGATTCTGTATATACATGTAGAGGATATGTATTTGTACAGCATGGACTATTCGATTCTGTATATACATGTAGAGGATATATATCAGTACAGCACAGACTATTCGATTCTGTATATACTTTTAGAGAATATGTGTCTGTACAGCATGGACTATTCGATTCTGTATATACATGTAGAGGATATGTGTCCGTACAGCACGGACTATTCGATTCTGTATATACATGTAGAGGATATGTATTTGTACAGCATGGACTATTCGATTCTGTATATACATGTAGAGGATATATGTCAGTACAGCACATACTATTCGATTCTGTATATACATGTAGAGGATATGTCTCTGTACAGCATGGACTATTCGATTCAGTAAATACATGTAGAGGATATATATCAGTACAGCACAGACTATTCGATTCTGTATATACATTTAGAGGATATGTGTCTGTACAGCATGGACTATTCGATTCTGTATATACATGTATAGGATATGTGTCCGTACAGCACGGACTATTCGATTATGTATATACATGTACAGGATATGTATCTGTACAGCACGGACTATTCGATTCTGTATATACATTTAAAGGATATATGTCGGTACTACACGGACTATTCGATTCAGTATATACATGTAGAGGATATATGTCAGTACAGTACAGACTATTCGATTCTGTATATACATGTAGAGGATATGTGTCTGTACAGCATGGACTATTCGATTCTGTATATAAATGTAGAGGATATGTGTCTGTACAGCACGGACTATTCGATTCTTTATATAAATGTAGAGGATATGTGTATGTACAGCACGGACTATTCGAGTATGTATATAAATGTAGAGGATATGTGTCTGTACAGCACGAACTATTCGATTCTGTATATAAATGTAGAGGATGTGAGTCCGGAAAGCACGGATTATTCGATTCTGTATATGCACGTAGAGGATATGTGTCTGTACAGCACGGACTATTCGATTCTGTATATACATTTAAAGGATATATGTCGGTACTACACGGACTATTCGATTCTGTATATACATGTAGAGGATATATGTCAGTACAGTACAGACTATTCGATTCTGTATATACATGTAGAGGATATGTGTCTGTACAGCATGGACTATTCGATTCTGTATATACATGTAGAGGATATGTGTGTGTGCAGCATGGACTATTGGATTCTGTATATACATGTAGAAGATATGTTTCTGTACAGCACGGACTATTCGATACTCTATATACACGTAGAGGATATGTGTCTGTACAGCATGGTCTATTCGATTATGTATATAAATGTAGAGTATATGTGTCTGTACAGCACGGACTATTCGATTCTGCATAAACATGTAGAGGATATGTGTCTGTACAGCAATGACTATTCGATTCTGTATATATGTAGAGGATATGTGTATGTACAGCCTGGACTATTCGATTCTGTATATACCTGTAGAGAGTATGTGTGTGTGCAGCATGGACTATTGGATTCTGTATATACATGTAGAGAATATGTGTCTGTACAGCACGGACTATTCGATTCTGCATATAAATGTAGAGGATATGTTTCTGTACAGCATGGACTATTCGATTATGTATATAAATGTAGAGGATGTGTGTCGGGAAAGCACGGACTATAACGATTCTGAATATACATGTAGAGGATATGTATCCGTACAGCATGGACTATTCGATTCTGTTTATACATGTAGAGGAGGTGTATCCGTACAGCATGGACTATTCGATTCTGTATATACATGTAGAGTATATTTGTCCGTACAGCACGGTCTATTCGATTATGTATATAAATGTAGAGGATATGTGTCTGTACAGCACGAACTATTCGATTCAGTATAAACATGTAGAGGATATGTGTCTGTACAGCAATGACTATTCGATTCTGTATATATGTAGAGGATATGTGTATGTACAGAATGGACTATTCGATTCTGTATATACATGTAGAGGATATGTGTCTGTACATCATGGACTATTCGATTCTGTATATACATGTAGAGGATATGTGTGTGTGCAGCATGGACTATTGGATTCTGTATATACATGTAGAGGACATGTGTCTGTACAGCATGGAATATTCGAGTCTGTATATAAATGTAGAGGATATTCGATTATGTATATAAATGTGGAGGATGTGTGTCCGGAAAGCATGGACTATAACGATTCTGAATATACATGTAGAGTATATGTGTCCGTACAGCAAGGACTATTCGATTATGTATATACATATAGAGGATATGTGTCTGTACAGCACGGACTATTCGATTCTGTATATACATGTAGTGGATATGTATCTGTACAGCATGGAATATTCGATTATGTATATAAATGTAGATGAGGTGTGTCCGTACAGCACGGACTATTTGATACGGTATATACATGTAGAGGATATGTGTCCGTACAGCAAGGACTATTCGATTCTGTATAGTCATGTAGAGGATATGGGTCTGTACAGCACGGACTATTCGATTGTGTATATACATGTAGAGGATATATGTCTGTACAGCACGGACTATTTGATATTGTATATAAATGTAGAGGATATGTGTCTGTATAGCACGGACTATTCGATTCTGTATATACACGTAGAGGATATGTGTCTGTACAGCACGGACTATTCGATTATGTATATACATGTAGAGGATATGTGTCTGTACAGCAATGACTATTCGATTCTGTATATATGTAGAGGATATGTGTATGTACAGCATGGACTATTCGATTCTGTATATACATGTAGAGGATATGTGTGTGTGCAGCATGGACTATTGGATTTTGTATATACATGTAGAAGATATGTGTCTGTACAGCACGGATTATTCGATACTTTATATACACCTAGAAGATATGTGTCTGTACAGCACGGTCTATTCGATTATGTAAATAAATGTAGAGGATATGTGTCTGTACAGCACGGACTATTCGATTATGTAGATAAATGTAGAGGGTGTGTGTCCGGAAAGCACGGACTATTTGATACGGTATATACATGTAGAGGATATGTGTCCGTACAGCAAGGACTATTCGATTCTGTATATTCATGTAGAGGATATGGGTCTGTACAGCACGGACTATTCGATTCTGTATATAAATGTAGAGGATATATGTCTGTACAGCACGGACTATTTGATATTGTATATAAATGTAGAGGATATGTGTCTGTACAGCACGGACTATTCGATTATGTATATACACGTAGAGGATATGTGTCTGTACAGGACGGACTATTCGATTCTGTATATACATGTAGAGGATATGTGTCTGTACAGCAATGACTATTCGATTCTGTATATATGTAGAGGATATGTGTATGTACACCATGGACTATTCGATTCTGTATATACATGTAGAGGATATGTGTGTGTGCAGCATGGACTATTGGATTCTGTATATACATGTAGAAGATATGTGTCTGTACAGCACCGATTATTCGATACTGTATATACACGTAGAGGATATGTGTGTGTGCAGCATGGACTATTGGATTCTGTATATACATGTAGAAGATATGTGTCTGTACAGCACCGATTATTCGATACTGTATATACACGTAGAGGATATGTGTGTGTACAGCACGGTCTATTCGATTATGTATATAAATGTAGAGGATATGTGTCTGTACAGCACGGACTATTCGATTATGTAGATAAATGTAGAGGGTGTGTGTCCGGAAAGCACGGACTATTTGATACAGTATATATATGTAGAGGATATGTGTCCGTACAGCACGGACTATTCGATTATTTATATAAATGTAGAGGATATGTGTATGTACAGCACGGACTATTTGATTATGTATATACATGTAGAGGATATGTGTCTGTACAGCACGGACTATTCGAATCTGTATATACATGTAGAGGATATGTATCTGTACAGCATGGAATATTCGATTATTTATATACATGTAGAGGAGGTGTGTCCGTACAGCACGGACTATTCGATTCTGTATATACATGTAGAGGAGGTGTATCCGTACAGCATGGACTATTCGATTCTGTATATACATGTAGAGGAGGTGAATCCCTACAGCATGGACTATTCGATTCTGTATATACATGTAGAGGATATGTGTCCGTACAGCAAGGACTAATCGATTCTGTATATACATGTAGAGGATATGTGTCTGTACAGCACGTACTATTCGATTATGTGTATAAATGTAAAGGATGTGTATCCGGAAAGCAAGGACCATTCGATTCTGTATATACACGTAGAGGATATGTGTCTGTACAGCAATGACTATTCGATTCTGTATATATGTAGAGGATATGTGTATGTACAGCATGGACTATTCGATTCTGTATATACATGTAGAGGATATGTGTCTGTACAGCATGGACTATTCGATTCTGTATATACATGTAGAGGATATGTGTCTGTACAGAATGGACTATTCGATTCTGTATATACATGTAGAGGATATGTGTGTGTGCAGCATGGACTATTGGATTCTGTATATACATGTAGAGGATATGTGTCTGTACAGCACGGTCTATTCGATTATGTATATAAATGTAGAGGATATGTGTCTGTACAGCACGGACTATTCGATTATGTATAAACATGTAGAGGATATGTGTCTGTACAGCAATGACTATTCGATTCTGTAAATATGTAGAGGATATGTGTATGTACAGCATGGACTCTTCGATTCTGTATATACATGTAGAGGATATGTGTCTGTACGGCATGGACTATTCGATTCTGTATATACATGTAGAGGATATGTGTGTGTGCAGCATGGACTATTGGATTCTGTATATACATGTAGAGGATATGTGTCTGTACAGCACGGACTATTCAATTCTGCATATAAATGTAGAGGACATGTGTCTGTACAGCATGGAATATTCGATTCTGTATATAAATGTAGAGGATATGTTTCTGTACAGCACGGACTATTCGATTATGTATATAAATGTAGAGGATGTGTGTCCGGAAAGCACGGACTATAACGATTCTGTATATACATGTAGAGGATATGTGTCCGTACAGCAAGGACTATTCGATTATGTATATACATATAGAGGATATGTGTCTGTACAGCACAGACTATTCGAATCTGTATATACATGTAGTGGATATGTATCTGTACAGCATGGAATATTCGATTATGTATATAAATGTAGAGGAGGTGTGTCCGTACAGCACGGACTATTCGATTCTGTATATACATGTAGAGGATATGTGTCCGTACAGCACGGACTATTCGAATCTGTATATACATGTAGAGGATATGTATCTGTACAGCATGGAATATTCGATTATGTATATACATGTAGAGCAGGTGTGTCTGTACAGCACGGACTATTCGATTCTGTATACACATTTAAAGGATATATGTCAGTACCACACGGACTATTCGATTCTGTATATACATGTAGAGGATATGTGTCAGTACAGCACAGACTATTCGAGTATGTATATACATGTAGAGGATATAGGTCAGTACAGCACGGACTATTCGATTCTGTATATACATGTAGAGGATATATGTCAGTACAGCACAGACTATTCGATTCTGTATATACCTGTAGAGGATATGTATCTGTACAGCATGGATTATTCGATTCTGTATATTCATGTAGAGGATAGGTGTCTGTACAGAACGGACTATTCGATTCTGTATATAAATGTAGAGGATATGTATCTTTACAGCATGGACTATTCGATTCTGTATATAACTGTAAAGGATATGTGTCTGTACAGCATGTACTATTCGATTCTGTATATACATATAGAGGATATGTGTCTGTACAGAACGGACTAATCGATTCTGTATATAAATGTAGAGGATATGTATCTGTACAGCATGGAATATTCGATTCTGTATATAAATGTAGAGGATATGTGTCTGTACAGCACAGACTATTCGATTATGTATATAAATGTAGAGGATGTGTGTCCGGAAAGCACGGACTATTCGATTCTGTATATACACGTAGAGGATATGTGTCTGTACAGCACGGTCTATTCGATTATGTATATACATGTAGAGGATATGTGTCTGTACAGCACGGACGATTCGATTATGTAGATAAATGTAGAGGGTGTGTGTCCGGAATGCACGGACTATTTGATACGGTATATACATGTAGAGGATATGTGTCCGTACAGCAAGGACTATTCGATTCTGTATATTCATGTAGAGGATATGGGTCTGTACAGCACGGACTATTCGATTCTGTATATACATGTAGAGGATATATGTCTGTACAGCACGGACTATTTGATATTGTATATAAATGTAGAGGATATGTGTCTGTACAGCATGGACTATTCGATTATTTATATAAATGTAGAGGATATGTGTATGTACAGCACGGACTATTCGATTATGTATATAAATGTAGAGGATATGTGTCTGTACAGCACGGACTATTCGATTCTGTATATACATGTAGAGGATATGTGTCTGTACAGAATGGACTATTCGATTCTGTATATACATGTAGAGGATATGTGTGTGTGCAGCATGGACTATTGGATTCTGTATATACATGTAGAAGATATGTGTCTGTACAGCACGGACTAGTCGATACTGTATATACACGTAGAGGATATGTGTCTATACAGCACGGTCTATTCGATTATGTATAAAAATGTAGAGGATATGTGTCTGTACAGCACGGACTATTCGATTCTGTATATACATGTAGAGGAGGTGTATCCGTACAGCATGGACTATTCGATTCTGTATATACATGTAGAGGAGGTGAATCCCTACAGCATGGACTATTCGATTCTGTATATACATGTAGAGGATATGTGTCCGTACAGCAAGGACTAATCGATTCTGTATATACATGTAGAGGATATGTGTCTGTACAGCACGTACTATTCGATTCTGTGTATAAATGTAAAGGATGTGTATCCGGAAAGCAAGGACCATTCGATTCTGTATATACACGTAGAGGATATGTGTCTGTACAGCAATGACTATTCGATTCTGTATATATGTAGAGGATATGTGTATGTACAGCATGGACTATTCGATTCTGTATATACATGTAGAGGATATGTGTCTGTACAGCATGGACTATTCGATTCTGTATATACATGTAGAGGATATGTGTCTGTACAGAATGGACTATTCGATTCTGTATATACATGTAGAGGATATGTGTGTGTGCAGCATGGACTATTGGATTCTGTATATACATGTAGAGGATATGTGTCTGTACAGCACGGTCTATTCGATTATGTATATAAATGTAGAGGATATGTGTCTGTACAGCACGGACTATTCGATTATGTATAAACATGTAGAGGATATGTGTCTGTACAGCAATGACTATTCGATTCTGTAAATATGTAGAGGATATGTGTATGTACAGCATGGACTATTCGATTCTGTATATACATGTAGAGGATATGTGTCTGTACGGCATGGACTATTCGATTCTGTATATACATGTAGAGGATATGTGTGTGTGCAGCATGGACTATTGGATTCTGTATATACATGTAGAGGATATGTGTCTGTACAGCACGGACTATTCAATTCTGCATATAAATGTAGAGGACATGTGTCTGTACAGCATGGAATATTCGATTCTGTATATAAATGTAGAGGATATGTTTCTGTACAGCACGGACTATTCGATTATGTATATAAATGTAGAGGATGTGTGTCCGGAAAGCACGGACTATAACGATTCTGTATATACATGTAGAGGATATGTGTCCGTACAGCAAGGACTATTCGATTATGTATATACATATAGAGGATATGTGTCTGTACAGCACAGACTATTCGAATCTGTATATACATGTAGTGGATATGTATCTGTACAGCATGGAATATTCGATTATGTATATAAATGTAGAGGAGGTGTGTCCGTACAGCACGGACTATTCGATTCTGTATATACATGTAGAGGATATGTGTCCGTACAGCACGGACTATTCGATTCTGTATATACATGTAGAGGATATGTATCTGTACAGCACGGAATATTCGATTATGTATATACATGTAGAGGATATGTGTCTGTACAGCACGGACTATTCGATTCTGTATACACATTTAAAGGATATATGTCAGTACCACACGGACTATTCGATTCTGTATATACATGTAGAGGATATGTGTCAGTACAGCACAGACTATTCGAGTATGTATATACATGTAGAGGATATAGGTCAGTACAGCACGGACTATTCGATTCTGTATATACATGTAGAGGATATATGTCAGTACAGCACAGACTATTCGATTCTGTATATACCTGTAGAGGATATGTATCTGTACAGCATGGATTATTCGATTCTGTATATTCATGTAGAGGATAGGTGTCTGTACAGAACGGACTATTCGATTCTGTATATAAATGTAGAGGATATGTATCTGTACAGCATGGACTATTCGATTCTGTATATAACTGTAAAGGATATGTGTCTGTACAGCATGGACTATTCGATTCTGTATATACATATAGAGGATATGTGTCTGTACAGAACGGACTAATCGATTCTGTATATAAATGTAGAGGATATGTATCTGTACAGCATGGAATATTCGATTCTGTATATAAATGTAGAGGATATGTGTCTGTACAGCACGGACTATTCGATTATGTATATAAATGTAGAGGATGTGTGTCCGGAAAGCACGGACTATTCGATTCTGTATATACACGTAGAGGATATGTGTCTGTACAGCACGGTCTATTCGATTATGTATATACATGTAGAGGATATGTGTCTGTACAGCACGGACGATTCGATTATGTAGATAAATGTAGAGGGTGTGTGTCCGGAATGCACGGACTATTTGATACGGTATATACATGTAGAGGATATGTGTCCGTACAGCAAGGACTATTCGATTCTGTATATTCATGTAGAGGATATGGGTCTGTACAGCACGGACTATTCGATTCTGTATATACATGTAGAGGATATATGTCTGTACAGCACGGACTATTTGATATTGTATATAAATGTAGAGGATATGTGTCTGTACAGCATGGACTATTCGATTATTTATATAAATGTAGAGGATATGTGTATGTACAGCACGGACTATTCGATTATGTATATAAATGTAGAGGATATGTGTCTGTACAGCACGGACTATTCGATTCTGTATATACATGTAGAGGATATGTGTCTGTACAGAATGGACTATTCGATTCTGTATATACATGTAGAGGATATGTGTGTGTGCAGCATGGACTATTGGATTCTGTATATACATGTAGAAGATATGTGTCTGTACAGCACGGACTAGTCGATACTGTATATACACGTAGAGGATATGTGTCTATACAGCACGGTCTATTCGATTATGTATATAAATGTAGAGGATATGTGTCTGTACAGCACGGACTATTCGATTCTGTATAAACATGTAGAGGATATGTGTCTGTACAGCAATGACTATTCGATTCTGTAAATATGTAGAGGATATGTGTATGTACAGCATGGACTATTCGATTCTGTATATACATGTAGAGGATATGTGTCTGTACAGCATGGACTATTCGATTCTGTATATACATGTAGAGGATATGTGTGGGTGCAACATGGACTATTGGATTCTGTATATACATGTAGAGGATATGTGTCTGTACAGCACGGACTATTCAATTCTGCATATAAATGTAGAGGACATATGTCTATACAGCATGGAATATTCGATTCTGTATATAAATGTAGAGGATATGTTTCTGTACAGCACGGACTATTCGATTATGTATATAAATGTAGAGGATGTGTGTCTGGAAAGCACGGACTATAACTATTCTGTATATACATGTAGAGGATATGTGTCCGTACAGCAAGGACTATTCGATTATGTATATACATATAGAGGATATGTGTCTGTACAGCACGGACTATTCGAATCTGTATATACATGTAGTGGATATGTATCTGTACAGCATGGAATATTCGATTATGTATATAAATGTAGAGGAGGTGTGTCCGTACAGCACGGACTATTCGATTCTGTATATACATGTAGAGGATATGTGTCCGTACAGCACGGACTATTCGAATCTGTATATACATGTAGAGGATATGTATCTGTACAGCATGGAATATTCGATTATGTATATAAATGTAGAGCAGGTGTGTCTGTACAGCACGGACTATTCGATTCTGTATACACATTTAAAGGATATATGTCAGTACTACACGGACTATTCGATTCTGTATATACATGTAGAGGATATGTGTCTGTACAGCACAGACTATGCGAGTATGTATATACATGTAGAGGATATATGTTAGTACAGCACGGACTATTCGATTCTGTATATACATGTAGAGGATATATGTCAGTACAGCACAGACTATTCGATTCTGTATATACATGTAGAGGATATGTATCTGTACAGCATGGACTATTCGAATCTGTATATACATGTAGAGGATAGGTGTCTGTACAGAACGGACTATTCGATTCTGTATATAAATATAGAGGATATGTATCTGTACAGCATGGACTATTCGATTTTGTATATACCTGTAAATGATATGTGTCTGTACAGCATGGACTATTCGATTCTGTATATACATATAGAGGATATGTGTCTGTACAGAACGGACTATTCGATTCTGTATATAAATGTAGAGGATATGTATCTGTACAGCATGGAATATTCGATTCTGTATATAAATGTAGAGGATATGTGTCTGTACAGCACGGACTATTCGATTATGTATATAAATGTAGAGGATGTGTGTCTGTACAGCACGGTCTATTCGATTATGTATATACATGTAGAGGATATGTGTCTGTACAGCACGGACGATTCGATTATGTAGATAAATGTAGATGGTGTGTGTTCGGAAAGCACGGACTATTTGATACGTTATATACATGTAGAGGATATGTGTCCGTACAGCAAGGACTATTCGATTCTGTATATTCATGTAGAGGATATGGGTCTGTACAGCACGGACTATTCGATTCTGTATATACATGTAGAGGATATATGTCTGTACAGCACGGACTATTTGATATTGTATATAAATGTAGAGGATATGTGTCTGTACAGCACGGACTATTCGATTATTTATATAAATGTAGAGGATATGTGTATGTACAGCACGGACTATTCGATTATGTATATAAATGTAGAGGATATGTGTCTGTACAGCACGGACTATTCGAATATGTATATACATGTAGAAGATATGTATCTGTACAGCATGGAATATTCGATTATGTATATACATGTAGAGGAGTTGTGTCCGTACAGCAAGGACTATTCGATTCTGTATATACATGTAGAGGAGGTGTATCCGTACAGCATGGACTATTCGATTCTGTATATACATGTAGAGGAGGTGTATCCGTACAGCATGGACTATTCGATTCTGTATATACATGTAGAGGATATGTGTCCGTACAGCAAGGACTATTCGATTCTCTATATACATGTAGAGGATATGTGTCTGTACAGCATGGACTATTCGATTCTGTGTATAAATGTAAAGGAAGTGTGTCCGGAAAGCACGGACTATTCGATTGTGTATATACACGTAGAGGATATGTGTCTTTCATGCACGGTCTATTCGATTATGTATATAAATGTAGAGGATATGTGTCTGTACAGCACGGACTATTCGATTCTGTATAAACATGTAGAGGATATGTGTGTGCAGCATGGACTATTGGATTCTGTAAATATATGTAGAAGATATGTGTCTGTACAGCACGGACTATTCGATACTGTATATACACGTAGAGGATATGTGTCTTTCATGCACGGTCTATTCGATTATGTAAATAAATGTAGAGGATATGTGTCTGTACAGCACGGACTATTCGATTATGTATATAAATGTAGAGGATGTGTGTCCGGAAAGCACTGACTATAACGATTCTGTATATACATGTACAGGATATGTGTCTGTACAGAACGGACTATTCGATTCTGTATATAAATGTAGAGGATATTTATCTGTACAACACGGACTATTCGATTATGTATATAAATGTAGAGGGTGTGTGTCCGGAAAGCACGGACTATTTGGTCCGGAAAGCACGGACTATTTGATACGGTATATACATGTAGAGGATATGTGTCCGTACAGCAAGGACTATTCGATTCTGTATATTCATGTAGAGGAGGTGTATCGGTACAGCATGGACTATTCGATTCTGTATATACATGTAGAGTAGGTGTATCCGTACAGCATAGACTATTCGATTCTGTATATACATGTAGAGGATATGTGTCCGTACAGCAAGGACTATTCGATTCTGTATATACATGTAGAGGATTTGTGTCTGTACAGCACGGACTATTCGATTCTGTATATAGATGTAGAGGATGTGTGTCCGGAAATCACGGACTATTCGATTCTGTATATACACATAGAGGATATGTGACTGTACAGCACGGTCTATTCGAGTATGTATATAAATCTAGAGGATATGTGTCTGTACAGCACGGACTATTCGATTCTGTATATACATGTAGAGGATATGTGTCTGTACAGCAATGACTATTCGATTCTGTATATACATGTAGAGGATATGTGTCTGTACAGCACGGACTATTCGATTCTGTATTTAAATGTAGAGGATATGTGTCTGTACAGCACGGACTATTCGATTATGTATATAAATGTAGAGGAGGTGTGTCTGTACAGCACGGACTATTCGATTCTGCATATACATGTAGTGGATATGTGTCCATGAAGCACAGACCATTAGATGTTGTTTATACATGTAGAGGATATGTTTCTGTACAGCATGGACTATTCGATTCTGTATATACATGTAGAGGATATGTGTCTGTACAGCATGGACTCTTCGATTCTTTATATACATGTAGAGGATATGTGTCTGTACAGCATGGACTATTCGATTCTGTATATACATGTAGAGGATATGTATCTGTACACCATGGACTATTCGATTCTGTATATACATGTAGAGGATATGTTTCTGTACAGAACGGACTATTCGATTCAGTATATAAATGTAGAGGATATGTATCTGTACAGCACGGACTATTCGATTATGTATATACATGTAGAGGATATGTGTCTGTACAGCATGGACTATTGGATTCTGTATATAAATGTATAGGATATGTGTCTGTACAGCATGGACTATTCGATTCTGTACATAAATGTAGAGGATATGTGTCTGTACAGCAATGACTATTCGATTCTGTATATACATGTAGAAGATATGTGTCTGTACAGCATGGACTATTCGATTCTGTATATACATGTAGAGGATATGTTTCTGTACAGCATGGACTATTGGATTCTGTATATATATGTATAGGATGTGTGTCTGTACAGCATGGACTATTTGATTATGTACATAAATGTAGAGGATATGTGTCTGTACAGCAATGAATATTCGATTCTGTATATACATGTAGGAGATATGTGTCTGTACAGCATGGTCTATTCGATTCTGTATATACATGTAGAGGATAAGTTTCTGTACAGAACGGACTATTCGATTGTGTATATAAATGTAGAGTATATGTTTCTGTACAGCATGGACTATTCGATTCTGTATATACATGTAGAGGATATGTGTCTGTACAGCATGGACTATTCGAATCTGTATATACATGTAGAGGATATGTGTCCGTACAGCAAGGACTATTCGATTCTGTATATACATGTAGAGGATATGTGTCTGTACAGCATGGACTATTCGATTCTGTTTATACATGTAGAGGATATATGTCAGTACAGCACAGACTATTCGATTCTGTATATACATGTAGAGGATATGTGTCTGTACAGCATGGACTATTCGATTATGTATATACATGTAGAGGATATGTATCTGTACAGCATGGAATATTCGATTATGTATATAAATGTAGAGGATATATATCTGTACAGCACGGACTATTCGATTAGGTATATAAATGTAGAGGGTTTGTGTCCGGAAAACACGGACTATTTGATTCGGTATATACATGTAGAGGATATTTGTCCGTACAGCAAGGACTATTCGATTCTGTATATTCATGTAGAGGATATGGATCTGTACAGTACGGACTAATCGATTATGTATATACATGTAGAGGATATGTGTCTGTACAGCACGGACTATTCGATTCTGTATATAAATGTAGAGGATATGTGTCTGTACAGCACGGACTATTCGATTCTTTATATAAATGTAGAGGATGTGTGTATGTACAAGCACGGACTATTCGATTATGTATATAAATGTAGAGGGTGTGTGTCCGGAAAACACGAACTATTTGATTCGGTATATACATGTAGAGGATATGTGTCCGTACAGCAAGGACTATTCAATTCTGTATATTCATGTAGAGGATATGGGTCTGTACAGCATAGACTATTCGAATCTGTATATACATGTAGAGGATATGTGTCTGTACAGCACCGTCTATTCGATTATGTATATAAATGTAGAGGATATATGTCTGTACAGCACGGACTATTTGATATTGTATATAAATGTAGAGGATGTGTGTATGTACAGCACGGACTATTCGATTATGTATATAAATGTAGAGGGTGTCCGGAAAGAACGGACTATTCGATTATGTATATACACGTAGAGGATATGTGTCTGTACAGCACGGTCTATTCGATTATGTATATAAATGTAGAGGATATATGTCTGTATAGCACGGACTATTCGATTCTGTATATACATGTAGAGGATATGTATTTGTACAGCATGGACTATTCGATTCTGTATATACATGTAGAGGATATGTGTCTGAACAGCATGGACTATTCGATTCTGTATATACATGTAGAGGATATGTATCTGTACACCATGGACTATTCGATTCTGTTTATACATGTAGAGGATATGTGTCTGTACGGCACGGACTATTCGATTCTTTATATAAATGTAGAGGATATGTATCTGTACAGCATGGAATATTCGATTATATATATAAATGTAGAGGATATGTGTCTGTACAGCACGGACTATTCGATTATGTATATACATGTAGAGGAGGTGTGTCCGTACAGCACGGACTATTCGATTCTGCATATACATGTAGAGCATATGTGTCCATGAAGCACAGACCATTAGATGTTGTTTATACATGTAGAGGATATGTTTCTATACAGCATGGACTATTCGATTCTGTATATACATGTAGAGGATATGAGTCTGTACAGCACGGACTATTCGATTCTGTATATAAATGTAGAGGATATGTATCTGTACAGCATGGAATATTCGATTCTGTATATAAATGTAGAGGATATGTGTCTGTACAGCACGGATTATTCGATTATGTATATAAATGTAGAGGAGGTGTGTCCGTACAGCACGGACTATTCGATTCTGTATATACATGTAGAGGATATGTGTCCGTACAGCAAGGACTATTCGATTCTGTATATACATGCACAGGATATGTGTCTGTACAGCATGGACTATTCGATTCTGTACATAAATGTAGAGGATATGTGTCTGTACAGCACGGACTATTCGATTCTGTATATACAGGTAGAGGATATGTTTCTGTACAGCACGGTCTCTTCGATTATGTATATAAATGTAGGGGATATGTGTCTGTACAGCACGGACTATTCGATTCTGTATACACATGTAGAGGATATGTGTCTGTACAGCAATGACTATTCGATTCTGTATATATGTAGAAGATATGTGTATGTACAGCATGGACTATTCGATTCTGTATATACATGTAGAGGATATGTTTCTGTACAGTACGGACTATTCGATTATGTATATAAATGTAGAGGATGTGTGTCCGGAAAGCACGGACTATAACGATTCTGTATATACATGTAGAGGATATGTATCTGTACAGCATGGAATAATCGATTATGTATATAAATGTAGAGGAGGTGTGTCTGTACAACACGGACTATTCGATTCTGTATATACATGTAGAGGATATGTGTCTGTACAGCACGGACTATTCGATTCTGTATATAAATGTAGAGGATATGTATCTGTACAGCATGGACTATTCGATTCTGTATATACATGTAGAGGATAAATGTCTGTACAGAAAGGACTATTCGATTCTGTATATAAATGTAGAGGATATGTATCTGTAGAGCATGGACTATTCGATTCTGTATATACATGTAGAGGATATGTGTCTGCACAGATCGGACTATTCGATTCTGTATATAGATGTAGAGGATATGTATCTGTACAGCATGGAATAATCGATTCTGTTTATACATGTAGAGGATATATGTCAGTACAGCACAGACTATTCGATTCTGTATATACATGTAGAGGATATGTGTCTGTACAGCATGGACTATTCGATTATGTATATACATGTAGAGGATATGTATCTGTACAGCATGGAATATTCGATTATGTATATAAATGTAGAGGATATATATCTGTACAGCACGGACTATTCGATTAGGTATATAAATGTAGAGGGTTTGTGTCCGGAAAACACGGACTATTTGATTCGGTATATACATGTAGAGGATATTTGTCCGTACAGCAAGGACTATTCGATTCTGTATATTCATGTAGAGGATATGGATCTGTACAGTACGGACTAATCGATTATGTATATACATGTAGAGGATATGTGTCTGTACAGCACGGACTATTTGATATTGTATATAAATGTAGAGGATATGTGTCTGTACAGCACGCACTATTCGATTCTTTATATAAATGTAGAGGATGTGTGTATGTACAAGCACGGACTATTCGATTATGTATATAAATGTAGAGGGTGTGTGTCCGGAAAACACGAACTATTTGATTCGGTATATACATGTAGAGGATATGTGTCCGTACAGCAAGGACTATTCAATTCTGTATATTCATGTAGAGGATATGTGTCTGTACAGCACCGTCTATTCGATTATGTATATAAATGTAGAGGATATATGTCTGTACAGCACGGACTATTTGATATTGTATATAAATGTAGAGGATGTGTGTATGTACAGCACGGACTATTCGATTATGTATATAAATGTAGAGGGTGTCCGGAAAGAACGGACTATTCGATTATGTATATACACGTAGAGGATATGTGTCTGTACAGCACGGTCTATTCGATTATGTATATAAATGTAGAGGATATATGTCTGTACAGCACGGACTATTCGATTGTGTATATACATGTAGAGGATATGTGTCTGTACAGTAATGACTATTCGAGTCTGTATATACACATAGAGAATATGTGTCTGTAGAGCACTGTCTATTCGATTATGTATATAAATGTAGAGGATATATGTCTGTATAGCACGGACTATTCGATTCTGTATATACATGTAGAGGATATGTATTTGTACAGCATGGACTATTCGATTCTGTATATACATGTAGAGGATATGTGTCTGAACAGCATGGACTATTCGATTCTGTATATACATGTAGAGGATATGTATCTGTACACCATGGACTATTCGATTCTGTTTATACATGTAGAGGATATGTGTCTGTACGGCACGGACTATTCGATTCTTTATATAAATGTAGAGGATATGTATCTGTACAGCATGGAATATTCGATTATATATATAAATGTAGAGGATATGTGTCTGTACAGCACGGACTATTCGATTATGTATATACATGTAGAGGAGGTGTGTCCGTACAGCACGGACTATTCGATTCTGCATATACATGTAGAGCATATGTGTCCATGAAGCACAGACCATTAGATGTTGTTTATACATGTAGAGGATATGTTTCTATACAGCATGGACTATTCGATTCTGTATATACATGTAGAGGATATGAGTCTGTACAGCACGGACTATTCGATTCTGTATATAAATGTAGAGGATATGTATCTGTACAGCATGGAATATTCGATTCTGTATATAAATGTAGAGGATATGTGTCTGTACAGCACGGATTATTCGATTATGTATATAAATGTAGAGGAGGTGTGTCCGTTCAGCACGGACTATTCGATTCTGTATATACATGTAGAGGATATGTGTCCGTACAGCAAGGACTATTCGATTCTGTATATACATGCACAGGATATGTGTCTGTACAGCATGGACTATTCGATTCTGTACATAAATGTAGAGGATATGTGTCTGTACAGCACGGACTATTCGATTCTGTATATACAGGTAGAGGATATGTTTCTGTACAGCACGGTCTCTTCGATTATGTATATAAATGTAGGGGATATGTGTCTGTACAGCACGGACTATTCGATTCTGTATACACATGTAGAGGATATGTGTCTGTACAGCAATGACTATTCGATTCTGTATATATGTAGAAGATATGTGTATGTACAGCATGGACTATTCGATTCTGTATATACATGTAGAGGATATGTTTCTGTACAGTACGGACTATTCGATTATGTATATAAATGTAGAGGATGTGTGTCCGGAAAGCACGGACTATAACGATTCTGTATATACATGTAGAGGATATGTATCTGTACAGCATGGAATAATCGATTATGTATATAAATGTAGAGGAGGTGTGTCTGTACAACACGGACTATTCGATTCTGTATATACATGTAGAGGATATGTGTCCGTACAGCACGGAGTATTCGATTCTGTATATAAATGTAGAGGATATGTATCTGTACAGCATGGACCATTTGATTCTGTATATACATGTAGAGGATAAATGTCTGTACAGAAAGGACTATTCGATTCTGTATATAAATGTAGAGGATATGTATCTGTAGAGCATGGACTATTCGATTCTGTATATACATGTAGAGGATATGTGTCTGCACAGAACGGACTATTCGATTCTGTATATAGATGTAGAGGATATGTATCTGTACAGCATGGAATAATCGATTCTGTATATAAATGTAGAGGATATGTGTCTGTACAGCACGGACTATACGATTATGTATATAAATGTAGAGGGTGTGTGTCCGGAAAGCACGGATTATTTGATACGGTATATACATGTAGAGGATATGTGTCCGTACAGCAAGGACTATTCGATTCTGTATATTCATGTAGAGGATATGTGTCCGTACAGCACGGACTAATCGATTCTGTATATACATGTAGAGGATATGTATCAGAACAGCACAGAATATTCGATTGATTCTGTATATACATGTAGAGGATATGTTTCTGTACAGCATGGACTATTTGATCCTGTATATACATGTAGAGGATATATGTCTGTTCAGAACGGACTAATCGATTCTGTATATAAATGTAGAGGATATGTATCTGTACAGCATGGACTATTCGATTCCGTATATACCTGTAGAGGTTATGTGTCTGTACAGAACGGACTATTCGATTCTGTATATAAATGTAGAGGATATGTATCTGTACAGCATGGACTATTCGATTCTTTATATAAATGTAGAGGATATGTGTATGTACAGCACGGACTATTCGATTATGTATATAAATGTAAGAGGATATATATCTGTACAGCATGGAATATTCGATTCTGTATATACATGTAGATGATATGTGTCTGTACAGCAATGACTATTTGATTCTGTATATATATGTAGAGAATATGTTTCTGTACAGCATTGACTATTCGATTCTGTATATACATGTAGAAGATATGTGTCTGTACAGCATGGACGATTCGATTCTGTATATAAATGTAGAGGATATGTATCTGTACAGCATGGAATATTCGATTATGTATATAAATGTAGAGGAGGTGTGTCCGTACAGCACGGACTATTCGATTCTGTATATACATGTAGAGGGTATGTGTCAGGACAGCATGGGATATTCGATTATGAACATACATGTAGAGGATATGTGTCCATGAAGCACAGACCATTATATTTTGTTTATACATGTAGAGGATATGTTTCTGTACAGCATGGACTATTCGATTCCGTATATACATTTAGAGGATATGTGTCTGTACAGCATAGACTATTGGATTCTGTATATAAATGTAGAGGATATGTGTGTGTGCAGCATGGACTATTGGATTCTGTATATACATTTAGAGGATATATGTCAGTACTACACGTACTATTCGATTCTGTATATACATGTAGAGGATATGTGTCTGTACAGCATGGACTATTCGATTCTGTATATACATGTAGAGGATATGTGTGTGTGCAGCATGGACTATTGGATTCTGTATATACATGTAGAGGATATGTGTCTGTACAGCATGGACTATTCGATTCTGTATATACATGTAGAGGATATGTGTGTGTGCAGCATGGATTATTCGATTCTGTATATACATGTAGAGGATATGTGTCTGTACAGCACGGACTATTCGATTCTGTATATAAATGTCGAGGATATGTGTATGTACAGCATGGAATATTCGATTCTGTATATAAATATAGAGGATATGTTTCTGTACAGCACGGACTATTCGATTCTGTATATACATGTAGAGGATATGTGTGTGTGCAGCATGGACTATTGGATTCTGTATATACATATAGAGGATATGTGTCTGTACAGCACGGTATATTCGATTCTGTATATAAATATTGAGGATATGTGTCTGTACAGCACGGACTATTCGATTATGTATATAAATGTAGAGGGTATGTGTCCGTACAGCACGGACTATTCGATTCTGTATATACATGTAGAGGATATGTGTCTGTACAGCACGGAATATTCGATTATGTATATAAATATAGAGGATATGTGTCTGTACAGCACGGACTATTCGATTATGTATATAAATGTAGGGGATATGTGTCCGTACAGCACGGACTATTCGATTCTGTATATACATGTAGAGGATATGTGTCAGTACAGCACAGACTATTCGATTATGTATATAAATGTAGAGGATATGTGTCCGTACAGGACGGACTATTCGATTCTGTATATACATGTAGAGGATATGTGTGAGTACAGCACAGACTATTCGATTCTGTATATACATGTAGAGGATATTTATCTGTACAGCATGGACTATTCGATTCAGTATATACATGTAGAGGATATGTGTCTGTACAGAACGGACTATTCGATTATGTATATAAATGTAGAGGATATGTATCTGTACAGCATGGACTATTCGATTCTGTATATACATGTAGAGGATATGTGTCTGTACACAACGGACTATTCGATTGTGTATATACATTTAGAGGATATATGTCAGTACTACACGTACTAATCGATTCTGTATATACATTTAGAGGATATATGTCAGTACAGCACGGACTATTCGATTCAGTATATACATGTATAGGATATGTGTCTGTATAGCACGGACTATTCGATTCTGTATATACATGTAGAGGATATGATGTGTCTGTACAGGATGGACTATTCGGTTCTGTATATACATGTAGAGGATATGTGTGTGTGCAGCATGGACTATTGGATTCTGTATATACATGTAGAGGATATGTGTCTGTACAGCATGGACTATTCGATTCTGTTTATACATGTAGATGATATGTGTGTGTGCAGCATGGACTATTCGATTCTGTATATATATGTAGAGGATATTTGTCTGTACAGCACGGACTATTCGATTCTGTATATAAATGTCGAGGATATGTGTATGTACAGCATGGAATATTCGATTCTGTATATAAATATAGAGGATATGTGTCTGTACAGCACGGACTATTCGATTATGTATATACATGTAGAGGATATGTGTGTGTGCAGCATGGACTATTGGATTCTGTATATACATGTAGAGGATATGTGTCTGTACAGCACGGAATATTCGATTCTGTATATAAATATTGAGGATATGTGTCTGTACAGCACAGACTATTCGATTCTGTATATAAATGTAGAGGATATGTATCTGTACAGCATGGACTATTCGATTCAGTATATAAATGTAGAGGACATGTGTCTGTACAGCACGGACTATTCGATTATGTATATAAATGTCGAGAATATGTGTCTGTACAGCATGGAATATTCGATTCTGTATATAAATATAGAGGATATGTGTCTGTACAGCACGGACTATTCGATTATTTATATAAATGTAGAGGATATGTATTTGTACAGCATGGACTATTCGATTCTGTATATACATGTAGAGGATATGTGTCTGAACAGCATGGACTATTCGATTCTGTATATACATGTAGAGGATATGTATCTGTACACCATGGACTATTCGATTCTGTTTATACATGTAGAGGATATGTGTCTGTACGGCACGGACTATTCGATTCTTTATATAAATGTAGAGGATATGTATCTGTACAGCATGGAATATTCGATTATATATATAAATGTAGAGGATATGTGTCTGTACAGCACGGACTATTCGATTATGTATATACATGTAGAGGAGGTGTGTCCGTACAGCACGGACTATTCGATTCTGCATATACATGTAGAGCATATGTGTCCATGAAGCACAGACCATTAGATGTTGTTCATACATGTAGAGGATATGTTTCTATACAGCATGGACTATTCGATTCTGTATATACATGTAGAGGATATGAGTCTGTACAGCACGGACTATTCGATTCTGTATATAAATGTAGAGGATATGTATCTGTACAGCATGGAATATTCGATTCTGTATATAAATGTAGAGGATATGTGTCTGTACAGCACGGATTATTCGATTATGTATATAAATGTAGAGGAGGTGTGTCCGTACAGCACGGACTATTCGATTCTGTATATACATGTAGAGGATATGTGTCCGTACAGCAAGGACTATTCGATTCTGTATATACATGCACAGGATATGTGTCTGTACAGCATGGACTATTCGATTCTGTACATAAATGTAGAGGATATGTGTCTGTACAGCACGGACTATTCGATTCTGTATATACAGGTAGAGGATATGTTTCTGTACAGCACGGTCTCTTCGATTATGTATATAAATGTAGGGGATATGTGTCTGTACAGCACGGACTATTCGATTCTGTATACACATGTAGAGGATATGTGTCTGTACAGCAATGACTATTCGATTCTGTATATATGTAGAAGATATGTGTATGTACAGCATGGACTATTCGATTCTGTATATACATGTAGAGGATATATTTCTGTACAGTACGGACTATTCGATTATGTATATAAATGTAGAGGATGTGTGTCCGGAAAGCACGGACTATAACGATTCTGTATATACATGTAGAGGATATGTGTTTGTACAACACGGACTATTCGAATCTGTATATAAATGTAGAGGATATGTATCTGTACAGCATGGAATAATCGATTATGTATATAAATGTAGAGGAGGTGTGTCTGTACAACACGGACTATTCGATTCTGTATATACATGTAGAGGATATGTGTCCGTACAGCACGGAGTATTCGATTCTGTATATAAATGTAGAGGATATGTATCTGTACAGCATGGACCATTTGATTCTGTATATACATGTAGAGGATAAATGTCTGTACAGAAAGGACTATTCGATTCTGTATATAAATGTAGAGGATATGTATCTGTAGAGCATGGACTATTCGATTCTGTATATACATGTAGAGGATATGTGTCTGCACAGAACGGACTATTCGATTCTGTATATAGATGTAGAGGATATGTATCTGTACAGCATGGAATAATCGATTCTGTATATAAATGTAGAGGATATGTGTCTGTACAGCACGGACTATACGATTATGTATATAAATGTAGAGGGTGTGTGTCCGGAAAGCACGGATTATTTGATACGGTATATACATGTAGAGGATATGTGTCCGTACAGCAAGGACTATTCGATTCTGTATATTCATGTAGAGGATATGTGTCCGTACAGCACGGACTAATCGATTCTGTATATACATGTAGAGGATATGTATCAGAACAGCACAGAATATTCGATTCTGTATATACATGTAGAGGATATGTTTCTGTACAGCATGGACTATTTGATCCTGTATATACATGTAGAGGATATATGTCTGTTCAGAACGGACTAATCGATTCTGTATATAAATGTAGAGGATATGTATCTGTACAGCATGGACTATTCGATTCCGTATATATCTGTAGAGGTTATGTGTCTGTACAGAACGGACTATTCGATTCTGTATATAAATGTAGAGGATATGTATCTGTACAGCATGGACTATTCGATTCTTTATATAAATGTAGAGGATATGTGTATGTACAGCACGGACTATTCGATTATGTATATAAATGTAGGGGATATGTGTCTGTACAGCACGGACTATTCGAATCTCTATATACATGTAGAGGATATGTATCTGTACAGCATGGAATATTCGATTATGTATATAAATGTAGAGGAGGTGTGTCTGTACAGCACGGACTATTCGATTATGTATATACATGTAGAGGATATGATTCCGTACAGCAAGGACTATTCGATTCTGTATATACATGTAGAGGATATGTGTCTGTACAGCATGGACTATTGGATTCTGTATATACATGTAGAGGGTATTTTTACGGACAGCATGGGATATTCGATTATGCAGATACATGTAGAAGATATGTGTCCATGAAGCACAGACCATTATATTTTGTTTATACATGTAAAGGATATGTTTCTCTACAGCATGGACTATTCGATTCTGTATATACATGTAGAGGATATGTGTCTTTACAGCACGGACTATTCGATTTTGTATATACACGTAGAGGATATGTGTATGCACAGCACGGACTATTCGATTCTGTATATACATGTAGAGGGTATGTGTCCGGACAGCATGGGATATTCGATTATGCACATACATGTAGAGGATATGTTTCTGTACAGCATTAACTATTCGATTCTGTATATACATGTAGAGGATATGTGTCTGTACAGCACGGACTATTCGATTCTGTATATAAATGTAGAGGATATGTATCTGTACAGGATGGAATAATCGATACGCTATATAAATGTAGTGGATATGTGTCTGTTCAGCACGGACTATTCGATTATGCATATAAATATAGAGGAGTTGTGTCCGTACAGCACGGACTATTCGATTCTGTATATACATGTAAAGGATATGTGTCCGTACAGCAAGGACTATTCGATTCCGTATATACATGTAGAGAATATGTGTATGTACAGCATAGACTATTGGATTCTGTATATAAATGTATAGGATATGTGTCTGTACAGCATGGACTATTCGATTCTGTATATACATGTAGAGGATATGTGTGTGTGCAGCATGGACTATTGGAATCTGTATATACATGTATAGGATATGTGTCTGTACAGCATGGACTATTCGATTCTGTATATACATGTAGAGGATATGTGTCTGTACAGCACGGACTATTCGATTCTGTATATATGTAGAGGATATGTATCTGTACAACACGGCTTATTCGAATATTTATATACATGTAGAGGATATATATCTGTACAGCATGGAATATTCGATTATGTATATACATGTAGATGATATGTGTCTGTACAGCAATGACTATTTGATTCTGTATATATATGTAGAGAATATGTTTCTGTACAGCATTGACTATTCGATTCTGTATATACATGTAGAAGATATGTGTCTGTACAGCATGGACGATTCGATTCTGTATATAAATGTAGAGGATATGTATCTGTACAGCATGGAATATTCGATTATGTATATAAATGTAGAGGACGTGTGTCCGTACAGCACGGACTATTCGATTCTGTATATACATGTAGAGGGTATGTGTCCGGACAGCATGGGATATTCGATTATGAACATACATGTAGAGGATATGTGTCCATGAAGCACAGACCATTATATTTTGTTTATACATGTAGAGGATATGTTTCTGTACAGCATGGACTATTCGATTCCGTATATACATTTAGAGGATATGTGTCTGTACAGCATAGACTATTGGATTCTGTATATAAATGTAGAGGATATGTGTATGTGCAGCATGGACTATTGGATTCTGTATATACATTTAGAGGATATATGTCAGTACTACACGTACTATTCGATTCTGTATATACATGTAGAGGATATGTGTCTGTACAGCATGGACTATTCGATTCTGTATATAAATGTAGAGGATATGTATCTGTACAGGATGGAATAATCGATACGCTATATAAATGTAGTGGATATGTGTCTGTTCAGCACGGACTATTCGATTATGCATATAAATGTAGAGGAGTTGTGTCCGTACAGCACGGACTATTCGATTCTGTATATACATGTAAAGGATATTTGTCCGTACAGCAAGGACTATTCGATTCCGTATATACATGTAGAGAATATGTGTATGTACAGCATAGACTATTGGATTCTGTATATAAATGTATAGGATATGTGTCTGTACAGCATGGACTATTCGATTCTGTATATACATGTAGAGGATATGTGTGTGTGCAGCATGGACTATTCGAATCTGTATATACATGTATAGGATATGTGTCTGTACAGCATGGACTATTCGATTCTGTATATACATGTAGAGGATATGTGTCTGTACAGCACGGACTATTCGATTCTGTATATATGTAGAGGATATGTATCTGTACAACACGGCTTATTCGAATATTTATATACATGTAGAGGATATATATCTGTACAGCATGGAATATTCGATTATGTATATACATGTAGATGATATGTGTCTGTACAGCAATGACTATTTGATTCTGTATATATATGTAGAGAATATGTTTCTGTACAGCATTGACTATTCGATTCTGTATATACATGTAGAGGATATGTGTCTGTACAGCATGGACTATTCGATTCTGTATATAAATGTAGAGGATATGTATCTGTACAGCATGGAATATTCGATTATGTATATAAATGTAGAGGATATGTGTCCGTACAGCACGGACTATTCGATTCTGTATATACATGTAGAGGGTATGTGTCCGTACAGCATGGATATTCGATTATGTATATACATGTAGAGGATATGTGTCCATGAAGCACAGACTATTAGATTTTGTATATACATGTAGAGGATATGTTTCTGTACAGCATGGACTATTCGATTCCGTATATACATGTAGAGGATATGTGTCTGTACAGCTGACTATTGATTCTGTATATAAATGTAGAGGATATGTGTGTGTCAGCATGGACTATGATTCTTATATACATTAGAGGATATATGTCGTACACACGGACTATTCGATTCTGTATATACATGTAGAGGATATGTGTCTGTACAGCATGGACTATTCGATTCTGTATATACATGTAGAGGATATGTGTGTGTGCAGCATGGACTATTCGATTCTGTATATACATGTAGAGGATATGTGTCTGTACAGCATGGACTATTCGATTCTGTATATACATGTAGAGGATATGTGTGTGTGCAGCATGGACTATTCGATTCTGTATATACATGTAGAGGATATGTGTCTGTACAGCACGGACTATTCGATTCTGTATATAAATGTAGAGGATATGTGTCTGTACAGCATGGACTATTCGATTCTGTATATAAATGTAGAGGATATGTGTCTGTACAGCACGGACTATTCGATTCTGTATATACATGTAGAGGATATGTGTCTGTACAGCACGGACTATTCGATTCTGTATATACATGTAGAGGATATGTGTCTGTACAGCACGGACTATTCGATTCTGTATATACATGTAGAGGATATGTGTCTGTACAGCACGGACTATTCGATTCTGTATATAAATGTAGAGGATATGTGTCTGTACAGCACGGACTATTCGATTCTGTATATACATGTAGAGGATATGTGTCTGTACAGCACGGACTATTCGATTATGTATATAAATGTAGAGGATATGTGTCTGTACAGCATGGACTATTCGATTCTGTATATACATGTAGAGGATATGTGTCTGTACAGAACGGACTATTCGATTCTGTATATACATGTAGAGGATATATGTCAGTACAGCACGGACTATTCGATTCTGTATATACATGTAGAGGATATGTGTCTGTACAGCACGGACTATTCGATTCTGTATATACATGTAGAGGATATGATGTGTCTGTACAGCACGGACTATTCGATTCTGTATATACATGTAGAGGATATTTATCTGTACAGCATGGACTATTCGATTCAGTATATACATGTAGAGGATATGTGTCTGTACAGAACGGACTATTCGATTATGTATATAAATGTAGAGGATATGTATCTGTACAGCATGGACTATTCGATTCTGTATATACATGTAGAGGATATGTGTCTGTACACAACGGACTATTCGATTGTGTATATACATTTAGAGGATATATGTCAGTACTACACGTACTAATCGATTCTGTATATACATTTAGAGGATATATGTCAGTACAGCACGGACTATTCGATTCAGTATATACATGTATAGGATATGTGTCTGTATAGCACGGACTATTCGATTCTGTATATACATGTAGAGGATATGATGTGTCTGTACAGGATGGACTATTCGGTTCTGTATATACATGTAGAGGATATGTGTGTGTGCAGCATGGACTATTGGATTCTGTATATACATGTAGAGGATATGTGTCTGTACAGCATGGACTATTCGATTCTGTTTATACATGTAGATGATATGTGTGTGTGCAGCATGGACTATTCGATTCTGTATATATATGTAGAGGATATTTGTCTGTACAGCACGGACTATTCGATTCTGTATATAAATGTCGAGGATATGTGTATGTACAGCATGGAATATTCGATTCTGTATATAAATATAGAGGATATGTGTCTGTACAGCACGGACTATTCGATTCTGTATATACATGTAGAGGATATGTGTGTGTGCAGCATGGACTATTGGATTCTGTATATACATGTAGAGGATATGTGTCTGTACAGCACGGAATATTCGATTCTGTATATAAATATTGAGGATATGTATCTGTACAGCATGGACTATTCGATTCAGTATATAAATGTAGAGGACATGTGTCTGTACAGCACGGACTATTCGATTATGTATATAAATGTCGAGAATATGTGTCTGTACAGCATGGAATATTCGATTCTGTATATAAATATAGAGGATATGTGTCTGTACAGCACGGACTATTCGATTATTTATATAAATGTAGAGGATATGTGTCCGTACAGCACGGACTATTCGATTCTGTATATACATGTAGAGGATATGTGTCAGTACAGCACAGACTATTCCAGTATGTATATACATGTAGAGGATATATGTGAGTACAGCACAGACTATTCGATTCTGTATATAAATGTAGAGGATATGTATCTGTACAGCATGGACTATTCGATTCAGTATATACATGTAGAGGACATGTGTCTGTACAGAACGGACTATTCGATTATGTATATAAATGTAGAGGATATGTATCTGTACAGCATGGACTATTCGATTCTGTATATACATGTAGAGGATATGTGTCTGTACACAACGGACTATTCGATTGTGTATATACATTTAGAGGATATATGTCAGTACAGCACGGACTATTCGATTCTGTATATACATGTATAGGATATTAGTCTGTATAGCACGGACTATTCGATTCTGTATATACATGTAGAGGATATGTGTCTGTACAGCATGGACTATTCGATTCTGTATATACATGTAGAGGATATGTGTCTGTACAGCATGGACTATTCGATTCTGTATATACATGTAGAGGATATGTGTCTGTACAGCACGGACTATTCGATTCTGTATATACATGTAGAGGATATGTGTCTGTACAGCATGGAATATTCGATTCTGTATATAAATGTAGAGGATATGTGTCTGTACAGCACGGACTATTCGATTCTGTATATAAATGTAGAGGATATGTGTCTGTACAGCACGGACTATTCGATTCTGTATATACATGTAGAGGATATGTGTCAGTACAGCACAGACTATTCGATTCTGTATATACATGTAGAGGATATGTGTCTGTACAGCATGGACTATTCGATTCTGTATATACATGTAGAGGATATGTTCTGTACAGCATGGACTATTCGATTCTGTATATACATGTAGAGGATATGTGTCTGTACAGCACGGACTATTCGATTCTGTATATAAATTTAGAGGATATGTATCTGTACAGCATGGACTATTCGATTCTGTATATACATGTAGAGGATATGTGTCTGTACAGAACGGAATATTCGTTTATGTATATACATGTAGAGGATATGTGTCTGTACAGAACGGACTATTCGATTCTGTATATAAATGTAGAGGATATGTATCTGTACAGCATGGAATATTCGATTATGTATATAAATGTGATGGATATGTGTCTGTACAGCACAGACTATTCGATTATGTATATACATGTAGAGGGTGTGTGTCCGGAAAGCACGGATTATTTTATACGGTATATACATGTAGAGGATATGTGTCCGTACAGCAGGGACTATTCGATTCTGTATATTCATGTAGAGGATATGGGTCTGTTCAGCACGGACTCTTCGATTCTGTATATACATGTAGAGGATATCTGTCTGTACAGCACGGACTATTTGATATTGTATATAAATGTAGAGGATATGTGTCTGTACAGCACGGACTATTCGATTCTTTATATAAATGTAGAGGATATGTGTATGTACAGCACGGACTATTTGATTCTGTATATACATGTAGAGGATATTTGTCTGTACTGAACGGACTATTCGATTCTGTATATACATTTAGAGGATATATGTCAGTACTACACGGACTATTCGATTCTGTATATACATGTAAAGGATATATGTCAGTACAGCACGGACTATTCCATTCTGTATATACATGTATAGGATATGTGTCTGTACAGCACGGACTATTCGATTCTGTATATACATGTAGAGGGTATGTGTCTGTACAGCATGGACTATTCGATTCTGTATATACATGTAGAGGATATGTGTGTGTGCAGCATAGACTATTCGATTCTGTATATACATGTAGAGGATATGTGTCTGTACAGCATGGACTATTCGATTCTGTATATAAATGTAGAGGATATGTGTGTGTGCAGCATGGACTATTCGATTATGTATATACATGTAGAGGATATGAGTCTGTACAGCACGGACTATTCGATTCTGTATATAAATGTCGAGGATATGTGTATGTACAGCATGGAATATTCGATTCTGTATATAAATATAGAGGATATGTGTCTGTACAGCACCCACTATTCGATTCTGTATATACATGTAGAGGATATGTGTGTGTGCAGCATGGACTATTGGATTATGTATATACATGTAGAGGATATGTTTCTGTACAGCACGGACTATTCGATTCTGTATATAAATGTCGAGGATATGTGTCTGTACAGCATGGAATATTCGATTCTGTATATAAATATAGAGGATATGTTTCTGTACAGCACGGACTATTCGATTATGTATTTAAATGTAGAGGATATGTGTCCGTACAGCACGGACTATTCGATTCTGTATATACATGTAGAGGATATGTGTCCGTACAGCACAGACTATTCAATTATGTATATAAATGTAGAGGATATGTTTCCGTACAGCACGGACTATTCGATTCTGTATATACATGTAGAGGATATGTGTCAGTACAGCACAGACTATTCGAGTATGTATATACATGTAGAGGATATATGTCAGTACAGCACAGACTATTCGATTCTGTATATACATGTAGAGGATATGTATATGTACAGCATGGACTATTCGTTTCTGTATATACATGTAGAGAATATGTGTCTGTACAGAACGGACTATTCGATTCTGTATATAAATGTAGAGGATATGTATCTGTACAGCATGGACTATTCGATTCTGTATATATATTTAGAGGATATATGTCAGTACTACACGGACTATTCGATTCTGTATATACATGTAGAGGATATATGTCAGTACAGCACGGACTATTCGATTCTGTATATACATGTATAGGATATGTGTCTGTACAGCACGACTATTCGATTCTGTATATAATGTAGAGGATATGTGTATGTACAGCATGGAATATTCGATTCTGTATATAAATGTCGGGGATATGTGTCTGTACAGCATGGAATATTCGATTCTGTATATAAATATAGAGGATATGAGTCCGTACAGCACGGACTATTCGATTGTGTATATACATGTAGAGGATATGTATCTGTACAGCATGGACTATTCGATTCTGTATATAAATGTAGAGGAGGTGTGTCCGTACAGCAAGGACTATTCGATTCTGTATATACATGTAGAGGATATGTGTCTGTACAGCACGGACTATTCGATTCTGTATATACATGTAGAGGATATGTATCTGTACAGCACGGACTATTCGATTCTGTATATATATGTAGAGGATATGTATCTGTACAGCATGGACTATTCGATTCTGTATATACATGTAGAGGATATGTGTCAGTACAGCACGGACTATTCGATTATGTATATACATGTAGAGGATATATGTCAGTACAGCACGGACTATTCGATTCTGTATATACATGTAGAGGATATGTGTCTGTACAGCATGGACTATTCGATTCTGTATATACATGTAGAGGATATGTGTCTGTACAGCACGGACTATTCGATTCTGTATATACATGTAGAGGATATATGTCTGTACAGCACGGACTATTCGATTCTGTATATACATGTAGAGGATATGTGTCTGTACAGCATGGACTATTCGATTCTGTATATACATGTAGAGGATATGTGTCTGTACAGCACGGACTATTCGATTCTGTATATAAATGTAGAGGATATGTGTCTGTACAGCATGGACTATTCGATTCTGTATATACATGTAGAGGATATGTTCTGTACAGAACGGACTATTCGATTCTGTATATACATGTAGAGGATAGTGTCTGCAGCATGGACTATTGATTTTATACATGTAGAGGATATGTTCTGTACAGCACGGACTATTCGATTCTGTATATACATGTAGAGGATATGTGTCTGTACAGCATGGACTATTCGATTCTGTATATAAATGTAGAGGATATGTGTCTGTACAGCACGGACTATTCGATTATGTATATAAATGTAGAGGATATGTGTCTGTACAGCACGGACTATTCGATTCTGTATATACATGTAGAGGATATGTGTCTGTACAGCACGGACTATTCATTAGTATATAAATGTAGAGGATATGTTTCGTACAGCACGGACTATTCGATTCTGTATATACATGTAGAGGATATGTGTCAGTACAGCACAGACTATTCGAGTATGTATATACATGTAGAGGATATATGTCAGTACAGCACAGACTATTCGATTCTGTATATACATGTAGAGGATATGTATCTGTACAGCATGGACTATTCGATTCTGTATATACATGTAGAGGATATGTGTCTGTACAGAACGGACTATTCGATTCTGTATATAAATGTAGAGGATATGTGTCTGTACAGCATGGACTATTCGATTCTGTATATACATTTAGAGGATATATGTCAGTACAGCACGGACTATTCGATTCTGTATATACATGTAGAGGATATGTGTCTGTACAGCACGGACTATTCGATTCTGTATATACATGTAGAGGATATGTGTCTGTACAGCATGGACTATTCGATTCTGTATATAAATGTAGAGGATATGTGTCTGTACAGCATGGAATATTCGATTCTGTATATAAATATAGAGGATATGTGTCTGTACAGCACGGACTATTCGATTCTGTATATACATGTAGAGGATATGTGTCTGTACAGCATGGACTATTCGATTCTGTATATAAATGTAGAGGATATGTGTCCGTACAGCAAGGACTATTCGATTCTGTATATACATGTAGAGGATATGTGTCTGTACAGCACGGACTATTCGATTCTGTATATACATGTAGAGGATATGTGTCTGTACAGCACTGACTATTCGATTCTGTATATATATGTAGAGGATATGTGTCTGTACAGCATGGACTATTCGATTCTGTATATACATGTAGAGGATATGTGTCTGTACAGCACAGACTATTCGATTATGTATATACATGTAGAGGATATATGTCAGTACAGCACGGACTATTCGATTCTGTATATACATGTAGAGGATATGTATCTGTACAGCATGGACTATTCGATTCTGTATATACATGTAGAGGATATGTGTCTGTACAGCACGGACTATTCGATTATGTATATAAATGTAGAGGATATGTGTCCGTACAGCACGGACTATTCGATTCTGTATATACATGTAGAGGATATGTGTCCGTACAGCAAGGACTATTCGATTCTGTATATACATGTATAGGATATGTGTCTGTACAGCATGGACTATTCGATTCTGTATATAAATGTAGAGGATATGTGTCTGTACAGCACGGACTATTCGATTCTGTATATACATGTAGAGGATATGTGTCTGTACAGAATGGACTATTCGATTATGTATATAAATGTAGAGGATATGTGTCTGTACAGCATGGACTATTCGATTCTGTATATACATGTAGAGGATATGTGTCTGTACAGCACGGACTATTCGATTCTGTATATACATGTAGAGGATATGTGTCTGTACAGCATGGAATATTCGATTCTGTATATACATGTAGAGGATATGTGTCAGTACAGCACGGACTATTCGATTCTGTATATACATGTAGGATATGTATCGTACAGCATGGACTATTCGATACTGTATATACATGTAGAGGATATGTGTCTGTACAGAACGGACTATTCGATTATGTATATAAATGTAGAGGAGGTGTGTCCGAACAGCACGGACTATTCGATTCTGTATATACATGTAGAGGATATGTGTGTGTACAGCACGGACTATTCGATTCTGTATATAAATGTAGAGGATATGTGTCTGTACAGCACGGACTATTCGATTCTGTATATACATGTAGAGGATATGTGTCTGTACAGCACGGACTATTCGATTCTGTATATAAATGTAGAGGATATGTGTCTGTACAGCACGGACTATTCGATTCTGTATATACATGTAGAGGATATGTGTCAGTACAGCACGGACTATTCGATTATGTATATACATGTAGAGGATATATGTCAGTACAGCACGGACTATTCGATTCTGTATATACATGTAGAGGATATGTGTCTGTACAGCATGGACTATTCGATTCTGTATATACATGTAGAGGATATGTGTGTTGTACAGCACGGACTATTCGATTCTGTATATAAATGTAGAGGATATGTGTCCGTACAGCACGGACTATTCGATTCTGTATATACATGTAGAGGATATGTGTCCGTACAGCACGGACTATTCGATTATGTATATACATGTAGAGGATATGTGTCTGTACAGCACGGACTATTCGATTCTGTATATAAATGTAGAGGATATGTATTCGTACAGCATGGAATATTCGATACTGTATATAAATGTAGAGGACATGTGTCTGTACAGAACGGACTATTCGATTATGTATATAAATGTAGAGGAGGTGTGTCCGAACAGCACGGACTATTCGATTCTGTATATACATGTAGAGGATATGTGTCCGTACAGCAAGGACTATTCGATTCTGTATATATATGTAGAGAATATGTGTCTGTACAGCATGGACTATTCGATTCTGTACATAAATGTAGAGGATATGTGTCTGTACAGCACGGACTATTCGATTCTGTATTTACATGTAGAGGATATGTGTCTGTACAGCTCGGACTATTCGATTCTGTATATACATGTAGATGATATGTGTCTGTACAGCAATGACTATTCGATTCTGTATATATATGTAGAGAATATGTTTCTGTACAGCATCGACTATTCGATTCTGTATATACATGTAGAAGATATGTGTCTGTACAGCATGGACTATTCGATTCTGTATATACACGTAGAGGATATGTGTATGCACAGCACGGACTATTCGATTCTGTATATACATGTAGAAGGTATGTGTCCGGACAGCATGGGATATTCGATTATGCACATACATGTAGAGGATATGTGTCCATGAAGCACAGACCATTATATTTTGTTTATACATGTAGAGTATATGTGTCTGTACAGCACGGACTATTCGATTCTGTATATAAATGTAGAGGATATGTATCTGTGCAGCATGGACTATTCGATTCTGTATATACATGTAGAGGATATGTATCTGTACAGCATGGACTATTCGATTCTGTATATACATGTAGAGGATATGTGTCTGTACAGCACGGACTATTCGATTATGTATATAAATGTAGAGGAGGTGTGTCCGTACAGCACGGACTATTCGATTCTGTATATACATGTAGAGGATATGTGTCCGTACAGCAAGGACTATTCGATTCTGTATATACATGTAGTGGATATGTATTCGTACAGCATGGAATATTCGATACTGTATATAAATGTAGAGGATATGTGTCTGTACAGAACGGACTATTCGATTATGTATATAAATGTAGAGGAGGTGTGTCCGAACAGCACGGACTATTCGATTCTGTATATACATGTAGAGGATATGTGTGTGTACAGCACGGACTATTCGATTCTGTATATAAATGTAGATATGTGTCTGTACAGCATGGAATATTCGATTCTGTATATAAATATAGAGGATATGTGTCTGTACAGCACGGACTTTTCGATTATGTATATAAATGTAGAGGATATGTGTCCGTTCAGCACGGACTATTCGATTCTGTATATACATGTAGAGGATATGTGTCAGTACAGCACAGACTATTCGAATATGTATATACATGTAGAGGATATATGTCAGTACAGCACAGACTATTCGATTCTGTATATACATGTAGAGGATATGTATCTGTACAGCATGGACTATTCGATTCTGTATATACATGTAGAGGATATGTGTCTGTACAGCACGGACTATTCGATTATGTATATAAATGTAGAGGAGGTGTGTCCGTACAGCACGGACTATTCGATTCTGTATATACATGTAGAGGATATGTGTCCGTACAGCAAGGACTATTCGATTATGTATATACATGTAGTGGATATGTGTCTGTACAGCACGGACTATTCGATTCTGTATATAAATGTAGAGGATATGTATTCGTACAGCATGGAATATTCGATACTGTATATAAATGTAGAGGATATGTGTCTGTACAGAACGGACTAATCGATTATG
>CM026402.1:77061455-77112275 GCA_014843695.1 Archivesica marissinica | reverse complement strand
ATTAATAACTGATGTTAATCACTCATGGTGACGTCAGGTTCTATTTGACGTATATCTAGGTTCCTGGTGGCATGGATGCAAATCATACTACAGTTTGTCATATGTACACTTGTACCTTCGCGTAAGAGGAAACACATGTACTATGGCTGCCACGTGTACACGTGTAAACGGAGCCGTGTCGTTTTAGTTTATTTATTTTACAACGATTGCGAATCAAGTTTTAACAACTTATATCAATCACTCTCGTTGGCGCGGCTGAAAACGTAAACGTGATCATTCGTGTGGGAGGAAACCCGAGTACCTGGAGAAAACCCACCTGTTCGATCTGGCGACCACCGTACCATCTCACATAATTCTCACATTGGTGAGAAGCGAGCGCGCTAACCACTGCGCTATTCGGACAGCCCAAATCTGTACTGGCAATACACATGTACTAATTCAGTAACTGTACACACTATAATTGATGATAAAAACTAGATCTACCATAATAATTATTGTCAACAGATTGTATGACAATAGTTGAGTAATATATACCAGTTTGTAATTTGACTATTGTCCTAACCATCCTAGTGTTTTTCGCGGCCGTTTGCCTGTATAGGTGTGATTCAGTGAACCAGAATTATTCCTGAACTGCAATGATGTAAGCAGCATCTCAGGTGTTAACCGGTGTAAGTAAGTAGCATACCATATGCATACTTGAACATGTGTAAACGATGCCGTGTCCTGTATTAAGGATCGTGTACACGTTTACAAAATATGTACACGTGGCAGCCCTAACAGGTACCCACCGAAAACCTATCATGTCCGATCACCTCATTTACTTCCAACACCGAAGATCAAATCATGGGCATGTGAATCAAGCAATGAGAGACAACGGTCAGTTACTGCCCCTGAATACTCCCTAAAAGTAGATAAGTCCTAAGTGATTTCCTCTGTTTTTATCGTTGTTTCCTTTGCACAACTTGTTAGCAATTATATTCCACTTTCGCTTCTTATGATTATTAAACTACTAAATCTAAACAGATATTCTGAAGTATATGCAATGGGTACTTATTTATAAAATAATGTTATCAATTAAGTAACACGATTTTTTTAACACGATACTATCATATTTATGATACCGCAACATCTTGTTAGGGAACAACAATAAAAACAAAGGATTCCAACTAAAAGGACCTGTTTACATTTTGGAATAAATCAGACTTTATATGTCAAGGGAGGTAATCGAAAATTAGAGTTGTCTCTTATTGTGCTTGCGTCAAATACATACGTGAGTTTGCATCTCTCCGAGTGCTATCCACTAGTTTACTCTTGTAATTACTGTGGTGGTAAATGGTACCATATAGCGTGTTGAAATATTATGTATGTAACTGCTATTACAGTCTCCATTGTATCTTTTGAAGATAAAAATTATTCAAGGAACGACATAATTATGCCCGACTCTGACCAACTGCAGATCTATTGTTGTAAAACGTACCCCACCCTTGTTTACCCGTGTTGTAAAACGTACCCTACCATTGTTTACCCGTGTTGTAAAACGTACCCCACCGTGTTTACCCGTGTTGTAAAACGTACTCCACCATTGTTTACCCGTGTTGTAAAACGTACCCCACCATTGTTTACCAGTGTTGTAAAACGTACTCCACCATTGTATACACGTGGTGTAAAAACGTACTCCACCATTGTATACACGTGGTGTAAAAACGTACTCCACCATTGTATACACGTGGTGTAAAACTTACACCACCATTGTTTACCAGTGTTGTAAAACATACTCCACCATTGTTTACCAGTGTTGTAAATCGTACCCCACCATTGTTTACCCGTGTTGTAAAACATACTCCACCATTGATTACCAGTGTTGTAAAACGTACTCCACCATTGTTTACCAGTGTTGTAAAACGTACTCCACCATTGTTTACCCGTGTTGTAAAACGTACTCCACCATTGTTTACCCGTGTTGTAAAACGTACCCCACCATTGTTTACCAGTGTTGTAAAACGTACTCCACCATTGTATACACGTGGTGTAAAAACGTACTCCACCATTGTATACACTAGTTGTAAAAACGTACTCCACCATTGTATACACGTGGTGTAAAACTTACACCACCATTGTTTACCAGTGTTGTAAAACATACTCCACCATTGTTTACCAGTGTTGTAAATCGTACCCCACCATTGTTTACCCGTGTTGTAAAACATACTCCACCATTGATTACCCGTGTTGTAAAATGTACCCCACCATTGTTTACCAGTATTGTAAAACATACTCCACCATTGTTTACCAGTGTTGTAAAACGTACTCCACCATTGTTTACCAGTGTTGTAAAACGTACCCCACCATTGTTTACCAGTGTTGTAAAACGTAACCCACAATTGTTTACCAGTGTTGTAAAACGTACCCCACCATTGTTTACCAGTGTTGTAAAACATACTCCACCATTGTTTACGCGTGTTGTAAAACGTTCTCCACCATTGTTTACCAGTGTTGTAAAACGTACCCAACCATTGTTTACCAGTGTTGTAAAACGTAACCCCACCATTGTTTACCCGTGTTGTAAAACGTACTCCACCATTTTACCAGTGTTGTAAAACGTACTCCACCATTGTTTACCAGTGTTGTAAAACGTACCTCACCATGTTTACCCGTGTTGTAAAACGTACCCAACCATTGTTTACCAGTGTTGTAAAACGTACCCTACCATTGTTTACCCGTGTTGTAAAACGTACTCCACCATTGTTTACTAGTGTTGTAAAACGTACTCCACCATTGTATACATGTTGTGTAAAACGTACTCCACCATTGTATACACGTGGTGTAAAACGTACCCCACCATTGTTTACCCGTGTTGTAAAACGTACCCCACCATTGTTTACCCGTGTTGTAAAACGTACTCCACCATTGTTTACCAGTGTTGTAAAACGTACACCACCATGTTTACCCGTGTTGTAAAACATATCCAACCATTGTTTACCAGTGTTGTAAAACGTACCCCACCATGTTTACCCGTGTTGTAAAACGTAACCCACCATTGTATACACGTGTTGTAAAACGTACCCCACCATTGTTTACCCGTGTTGTAAAATGTACACGCCATTGTTTACCAGTATTGTAAAACATACTCCACCATTGTTTACCAGTGTTGTAAAACGTACCCCACCATTGTTTACCAGTGTTGTAAAACGTACCCCACCATGTTTACCCGTGTTGTAAAAAGTACCCCACCATGTTTACCCGTGTTGTAAAACGTAACCCACCATTGTATACACGTGTTGTAAAACGTACCCCACCATTGTTTACCCGTGTTGTAAAATGTACACGCCATTGTTTACCAGTATTGTAAAACATACTCCACCATTGTTTACCAGTGTTGTAAAACGTACCCCACCATTGTTTACCAGTATTGTAAAACATACTCCACCATTGTTTACCAGTGTTGTAAAACGTACCCCACCATTGTTTACCCGTGTTGTAAAACATACTCCACCATTGTTTACCAGTGTTGTAAAACGTACTCCACCATTGTTTACCAGTGTTGTAAAACGTACCCCACCATTGTTTACCCGTGTTGTAAAACGTAACCCACCATTGTTTACCCGTGTTGTAAAACGTACCCCACCATTGTTTACCAGTGTTGTAAAACGTACTCCACCATTGTATACACGTGGTGTAAAACGTACCCCACCATTGTTTACCAGTGTTGTAAATCGTACCCCACCATTGTTTACCAGTGTTGTAAATCGTACCCCACCATTGTTTACCAGTGTTGTAAATCGTACCCCACCATTGTTTACCAGTGTTGTAAATCGTACCCCACCATTGTTTACCAGTGTTGTAAATCGTACCCCACCATTGTTTACCAGTGTTGTAAAACGTACCCCACCATGTTTACCCGTGTTGTAAAACGTACCCCACCATGTTTACCCGTGTTGTAAAACGTACCCCACCATTGTATACACGTGTTGTAAAACGTACCCCACCATTGTTTACCCGTGTTGTAAAATGTACACGCCATTGTTTACCAGTGTTGTAAAACATACTCCACCATTGTTTACCAGTGTTGTAAAACATACTCCACCATTGTTTACCAGTGTTGTAAAACGTACCCAACCATTGTTTACCAGTGTTGTAAAACGTACCCAACCATTGTTTACCAGTGTTGTAAAACGTACCCCACCATTGTTTACCAGTGTTGTAAAACGTAACCCACAATTGTTTACCAGTGTTGTAAAACGTACCCCACCATTGTTTACCAGTGTTGTAAAACATACTCCACCATTGTTTACCAGTGTTGTAAAACGTACCCCACCATTGTTTACCAGTGTTGTAAAACATACTCCACCATTGTTTACCCGTGTTGTAAAACGTACCCCACCATTGTTTACCCGTGTTGTAAAACGTACCCCACCATTGTTTACCCGTGTTGTAAAACATACTCCACCATTGTTTACCAGTGTTGTAAAACATACTCCACCATTGTTTACCAGTGTTGTAAAACGTAACCCACCATTGTTTACCAGTGTTGTAAAACGTAACCCACCATTGTTTACCCGTGTTGTAAAACGTACCCCACCATTGTTTACCAGTGTTGTAAAACGTACTCCACCATTGTATACACGTGGTGTAAAACGTAACCCACCATTGTTTACCAGTGTTGTAAATCGTACCCCACCATTGTTTACCAGTGTTGTAAATCGTACCCCACCATTGTTTACCAGTGTTGTAAAACATTCTCCACCATTGTTTACGAATAGTTCAAAGAAACAACACGGTTCGTATCCACAAATTAGTTTATTAGCATGTGACTATATAGTTATCAATCTGAGATGAAGTTCCTCGCATAATACTGGTCTAAAGTTTCAATAATACTACATTATTGAGTCCATGCGGAAGTCGTGATAGCGCAGTAGTAGCTCGTACGCTTCATGTGTGAAAGGCCCGGAGTTCGAGCCAGCTGTAGCATTTACGAGTGTGTCTTTAAGCAAGGTACTTAAATTCCACATTGTCTCTTCTCCACCTCGAAGCCGGCGAATGACAGCCCAAGAAACACGGGCCAATTTTGATATATCATTATATTCTCATACTAGACACATATCACGGTTGGACACCAGTAATGTCAATAATTTAAATAAATCAAATTTAACCAGATAGCAACATTGGTTGTAACAGACGGATATGTAGTCCAATGGTAACACGCTGGACTGGTAATCCATGGATCGCAGGTTCGATCCCCCGTCTGACCATAATAAAATTAACAGTCTTTCAGATGGGACGTTAAATCGAGGTCTCGTGTCGGTGCTTTACACCGTGCACGTAAAAGAACCAGAGGAGAATCTGGAATGGGTCTCTGTCTGTATCATGCACTATCATGCAACATCTAAAATAACTAATCTCTTCATGAGGCGTCGCTCATATGGGCAACCGGTAGCGACGATAAATAAACGTAAAAACACAGCAACATTGGTGCTGCTCAAAATTCTATTCTAGTACATGTATATATATAATTATATATATGTTCCATTTATGGTAACCCCTTGCGGGGAACTAGACATGTTTCCCTTTGCGATCTAAGCGGTTAACCAGTACTAAGCAATGTGTGCATACGTTGCCGTGACCGAGTATCGAACCCGCGACCCATCGAATCCAAATCCGAGACCTAAATCTGGTTCACTGATGCCATGAGTTATATACACATACGCAAACTGCCTGGTGTCTTCATAAATCAAAACACAAAGTCTAATCACTTAATTGCCCGTCACTGCTGTCGGTTCGAGTCCCACTGGGGGGTGTTGTACTCTTTCACCTGAGGAAGCTATCCAGCTACCTTGTCGAAGGTCTATGGTTCTACCTGGTGCCTGTCCGTGCCTGAAATACTGCTCGCATCTTGAAAATCGCCGTATGACCTAATTAATTTGTCGGTGCGACTTTTATCCCTCAAAAGAAACAAATAAACAAACACAATGAATTGTATCGTATATTCCTCAAGACAGGTATTTTGTCAGGACTCTACATACATATATTCATAAGAGAGGATATAAAACATTTATTGAAACGATATAAACAATGTTAGGTACATTAAAAGTTGGTAGAAAAATAAGTTGACAATCAAATATAATGATAGCATAATATGGAAAACGTTACAAATAGAAGGAGAATTCCAATAGTTTTGGAAGATCTGAATTACATGCAATTTGTGAAATACAAAATACAAGTATAATGAATGTTACATGGTTGGGAATATCCGAATTAGTGTAGTATCCGAAATACAAGCAATTAAACAGTACACAATACAAGTAGAATGAATGTTAAATGGTGGGAATATCTGAATGATTGTAGTATCCGAAATACAAGCAATTAAACAGTACAAAATACAAGTAGAATGAATGTTACATGGTTGGGAATATCTGAATGATTATAGTATCCGAAATACAAACAATTACATAGTACACAATACAAGTAGCGCGAATGTTTAATGTTTGGGAATATCCGAACTCTGTGATAATGTCCGAAATTGATAGCAATTACGCAAAATAACGAATGCTGAATGTTTGGGAATATCCTAATTATAGCATTATCCGAATAACAAAGCACTTACGCAATATAAATACCAACAACTAGAATGCCAGCTACCTGATTATTATACTGCACAAGTAGAATAGCTATAGATAGGAAAAACTGTATTAGAAATCCATGCACATATTAGAATATAAAATATTATTAGAACATGGAAATTATGACGATGGCTACTTTCGTAGGATATAGCAGCTGCTCGCCGTGTATTATGACGTTTACTCTACTTTCGTAGGATATAGCAGATGCTCGCCGTGTATTATGACGATTACTCTACTTTCGTAGGATATAGCAGCTGCTCGCCGTGTATTATGACGATTACTCTACTTTCGTAGGACATAGCAGATGCTCGCCGTGTATTATGACGATGACTACTTCCGTAGGACATAGTAGATGCTCGCCGTGTATTATGACGATGATTACTTCCGTAGGACATAGTAGATGCTCGCCGTGTATTATGACGATGACTACTTTCCTAGGATATAGCAGATGCTCCCCGTGTATTATGACGATGACTACTTTCCTAGGATATAGTAGATGCTCGCCGTGTATTACAATGATTACTACTTTCGTAGGATATAGTAGATGCTCGCCGTGTATTATGACGATGACTACTTCCGTAGGACATAGTAGATGCTCGCCGTGTATTATGACGATGACTACTTTCATAGGATATAGCAGATGCTCGCCGTGTATTTTGACGATGACTACTTTCCTAGGATATAGTAGATGCTCGCCGTGTATTACAATGATTACTACTTTCGTAGGATATAGTAGATGCTCGCCGTGTATTATTACGGTGACTACTTTCCTAGGATATAGCAGATGGTCGCCGTGTATTATTACGGGGACTACTTCCGTAGGACATAACAGATGCTCGCCGTGTATTATTACGGTGACTACTTTCCTAGGATATAGCAGATGCTCGCCGTGTATTATTACGGTGACTACTTTCATATGATATAGAAGGTGCTCGCCGTGTATTATTACGGTGACTATTTACCTAGGATATATAAGATGCTCGCCGTGTATTATTATGGTGACTACTTTCCTAGGATATAGAAGATGCTCGCCGTGTATTATTACGGTGACTACTTCCGTAGGACATAACAGATGCTCGCCGTGTATTATTACGGTGACTACTTTCCTAGGATATAGCAGATGCTCGCCGTGTATTATTACGGTGACTACTTTCATATGATATAGAAGGTGCTCGCCGTGTATTATTACGGTGACTATTTACCTAGGATATATAAGATGCTCGCCGTGTATTATTATGGTGACTACTTTCCTAGGATATAGAAGATGCTCGCCGTGTATTATTACGGTGACTACTTCCGTAGGACATAACAGATGCTCGCCGTGTATTATTACGGTGACTACTTTCCTAGGATATAGCAGATGCTCGCCGTGTATTATTACGGTGACTACTTTCATATGATATAGTAGCTGCAGCATTAATTAATAGATAATTGAATGGAAATACGAACAACAACAGTTCATAATTATGTATGTACCAATAACGGAGCGCAATAAAATATCACACACAAACATGTATCATAATATTCATGTGTGAACATCGGTAATAAGAAATAGTTCCGGTATGAGTTTCAAGTTAGTTTCTGTTTGCTGTCAAAATTCAAAACTACAGACAAAACAAATTCATTAGAATATATTACTTTATAATTAACTGTTCATGATTGTCAGAAAATAGCTAAACTACAACAGTACATCCCTCGGAGGAATGTGGAACTCAAGCAGTGGCAGAGAAAATGCCATCTTTCACTGTTAGAAAACAAACAAACAAACGTGGGTGAGAAAGCTCAATCATTCATTGGAAAACATCAAAGACAACAACGTATTGTATTATACTTTGATAGACGGATCTGTCGTCCAGTTGTTAACACGCTGGACTGGTAATCCAGGGATCGCATGTTCCTTTCCCCGTCTGCACCTACTAAAATTAACAGCCTTTCAGGTAGGACACTAAACCGAGGTCTCGTGTCGGTGTTTTACACCGTGCATGTAAAAGAATCAGAGGAGACTCTGGAATGGGTCTCTGTCTGTATCATTGCACTATCCTACAACCATCTAAACTGACTAATCCTTTCAGGAGGCGTCGCTCATATGGGCAACCGGTAGCGACGATAAATAAACGTAAAGCACACATTATTATACCTTGCATCATTAAAAATAACATGAATAGTTGAAGAATGGCATATAACAGGAGAATAGTGTAAAATAACACACACATACGATTATTTGAGCACAAAACTGGAACACATCTATGGGGCGACGTTTTACTATTTATTCGTTATTTATGGATATCCATAATTCGATTTATGGATACCCATAGTTCCAGGTGCACCGTTTTGCTATTAATTCAGCATTTATGAATATCCATAATTCGATTTTAGGATATCCATAAATATATTATTGTATATCCATATATCGAATTATGGATATCCAAAATTGGAATTATGGATATCCATAAATCGAATTGTGGATATCCATAAATACTGAATAAATAGCAAAGCGGCGCCCCATACACATCAGTTCGATCCCCCGTCTGGCCCTAATAAAATTAACAGTCTTTCAGATTGGACATTAAACCGAGGTCTCGTGTCGGTGCTGTACACCGTGCACGTAAAAGAACCCGAGGAGACTCTGGAATGGGTCTCTGTCTGTATCATTGCACTATCCTCCAAAATCTAAAATGACTTCTTCAGGAGGCGTCGCTCATATGGGCAACCGGTAGCGACGATAAATAAACGTAAAACACACATACACATCAGTATTTTACTAATACTGTACATGCGTGAAAGTAAGGGTGAAATATGACGTTTTGGTCTCTGTATATGTTCTTAATTATACTGGACAAGACATATACTTTATAAATATATATTTTAAAGTATAAACAATGAAATGAAAGTACATACATTTATCTGTCTTCGTATATGTAGGAGAATATGATTAATTGATCAAATAATGACGTTATTGCAAGTTACCATATAACTCTATTGAAATCACACTAGAGACTGCTAATTTACAAGGGGGACAACTTTTGCACTTGGATCCCATATTAATAGTCACTAATGCTTATTACTGTTGTCTCCCTTACATCACGATTATCCTATTCGGCAGGTTTAGTTTACTGGCATGGAACGTTAACTTAGCTAAGACCCAGATCGTGCGACCCCCCACTGAGTAAATTGGTTCCGGTTCGTTGTAGGCCTAGATAGTAGTTCTTGCAAATAATTTGATATGTTTTACTGTACAGCCAGTGTTTTATATGTTTGATATGTTTACTGTACAGCCAGTGTTTTATATGTTTGATATGTTTTACTGTACAGCCAGTGTTTTATATGTTTGATATGTTTTACTGTACAGCCAGTGTTTTATATGTTTGATATGTTTTACTGTACAGCCAGTGTTTTATATGTTTGATATGTTTTACTGTACAGCAAGTGTTTTATATGTTTGATATGTTTTACTGTACAGCAAGTGTTTTATATGTTTGATATGTTTTACTGTACAGCAAGTGTTTTATATGTTTGATATGTTTTACTGTACAGCCAGTGTTTTATATGTTTGATATGTTTTACTGTACAGCCAGTGTTTTATATGTTTGATATGTTTTACTGTACAGCCAGTGTTTTATATGTTTGATATGTTTTACTGTACAGCCAGTGTTTTATATGTTTGATATGTTTTACTGTACAGCCAGTGTTTTATATGTTTGATATGTTTTACTGTACAGCCAGTGTTTTATATGTTTGATATGTTTTACTGTACAGCCAGTGTTTTATATGTTTGATATGTTTACTGTACAGCCAGTGTTTTATATGTTTGATATGTTTTACTGTACATCCAGTGTTTTATATGTTGATATGTTTTACTGTACAGCCAGTGTTTTATATGTTTGATATGTTTTACTGTACAGCCAGTGTTTTATATGTTTGATATGTTTTACTGTACAGCCAGTGTTTTATATGTTTGATATGTTTTACTGTACAGCCAGTGTTTTATATGTTTGATATGTTTTACTGTACAGCCAGTGTTTTATATGTTTGATATGTTTTACTGTACAGCCAGTGTTTTATATGTTTGATATGTTTTACTGTACAGCCAGTGTTTTATATGTTTGATATGTTTTACTGTACAGCCAGTGTTTTATATGTTTGATATGTTTTACTGTACAGCCAGTGTTTTATATGTTTGATATGTTTTACTGTACAGCCAGTGTTTTATATGTTTGATATGTTTTACTGTACAGCCAGTGTTTTATATGTTTGATATGTTTTACTGTACAGCCAGTGTTTTATATGTTTGATATGTTTTACTGTACAGCCAGTGTTTTATATGTTTGATATGTTTTACTGTACAGCAAGTGTTTTATATGTTGATATGTTTTACTGTACAGCCAGTGTTTTATATGTTTGATATGTTTTACTGTACAGCCAGTGTTTTATATGTTTGATATGTTTTACTGTACAGCCAGTGTTTTATATGTTTGATATGTTTTACTGTACAGCCAGTGTTTTATATGTTTGATATGTTTTACTGTACAGCCAGTGTTTTATATGTTTGATATGTTTTACTGTACAGCCAGTGTTTTATATGTTTGATATGTTTTACTGTACAGCCAGTGTTTTCATTTCTTATTGTGAATGGGGTGAATTTTGCTGTTTTTATTTCTCATTAGATTGCAGGTGTGGTAAATACATATATAAATACGCCTCTGCATGTTGAAATATTGACATCGCGAATGATTTCGGATTCAAGATTTCAATGTTCATTCGGTGAAATATAATTCGATAATTCACCGAAACAAACAAATATCCTCTTATTATTAAAATATGTAGCATTGGTGCGTATTTTCATTATTTTCATTTTCTATTTTTCTATATGTTGCGTTTACAAGGACATGGGTCTGTCACATTTTTTGGTCTCAGCCACGTTCCTTCTAGCACCTGTGGTTTTTATCGTTAAATTGCATATGAAATTATGATGAAAAATAATTCTAAGCAAAAATGATTCTGGGTATACATATATCAGTATAAAAATATTAACAGTTTAGGTGAACGTGAACTAATTATATGGAAAACAAACAAATACACACTGGTGTAAACAATCTTAGATTAACTGTGATATAAACGTATCGATATGTTGAATGAGAGAGGGTGCTGGATTTTCAGGTAGGCCTACTTCTAATTCTGTTGTTGGAACACATTTTCTTTTATGCTTTCCAACGAATGATTCAAACAGTGGAAGATGACGTTTTAACGTAATCACCGAAATATGTGTTTCCACTCTTGACTTAGCCTGGGTTCCAGTCTGTCGATTTTTCACTTTTTAACTTCTGGCAAAATGACGTTGATATGATCAGAAGCTCAATACGGCCCAATTAATAGTCTTGATGTTAACAAATATTTTTTTGACTGACCAGGCAAAATATATCGACGCCTGTTCCCAGGCTACTCGTGGCTATGAAATCAAATCATATCTTAAACTAAATAAACACACATATCCTCTATGTTTTCACTTTTGTCCATAACCATATCTTGTGTCGTATTTTATAAAAATCATGTTAATAAATTCATAACAATTTACAGTAAAAGTTGGACATACTGTAGGACATACTGTAGGACATACTGTAGGATATACCGTAGGATATACTGTAGGATATACTGTATGGCATAATGTAGGACATACTGTATGACATACGGTAGGATATACTGTAGGATATACTGTAGGACATATTGTAGGACATACTGTAGGACATATTGTAGGACATACTGTATGTCATACCGTAGGACAGACTGTATGTCATAATGTAGGACATACTGTAGGACATACTGTAGTACATACTGTATGACATAATGTAGGACATACTGTAGGACATACTGTAGGACATACTGTAGGACATAATGTAGGACATACTGTAGGACATACTGTAGGACATACTGTAGGACATACTGTAGGACATACTGTAGGATATACTGTAGGACATACTGTAGGACATACTGTATGGCATAATGTAGGACATACTGTAGGACATACTGTAGGACATACTGTAGGACATACTGTATGGCATAATGTAGGACATACTGTAGGACATACTGTAGGACATACTGTATGACATAATGTAGGACATACTGTAGGACATACTGTAGGACATACTGTAGGACATACTGTATGGCATAATGTAGGACATACTGTAGGACATACTGTAGGACATACTGTATGGCATAATGTAGGACATACTGTAGGACATACTGTAGGACATACTGTAGGACATACTGTATGGCATAATGTAGGACATACTGTAGGACATACTGTAGGACATACTGTATGGCATAATGTAGGACATACTGTAGGACATACTGTAGGACATACTGTATGGCATAATGTAGGACACACTGTAGGACATACTATATATATACTGTAGGACATACCGTAGGACATACTGTAGGACATACTGTAGGACATACAGTAGGACATAATGTATGACATACTGTAGGACATACTGTAGATATACTGTAGGACATACTGTAGGACATACTGTAGATATACTGTACAACATACTGTAGGACATACTGTAGGACATACAGTAGGACATAATGTATGACATACTGTAGGACATACTGTAGATATACTGTAGGACATACTGTAGGACATACTGTAACTATACTGTACAACATACTGTAGGACATACTGTAGGACACACCGTAGGACATACTGTAGGACATACTGTAGGACATACCGTAGGACATATTGTAGAACATACTGTAGGACATACTGTAGATATACTGTAGGACATACTGTAGTACATACTATAGGACATACCGTAGGACATACTGTAGGACATACTGTAGGACATACCGTAGGACATACTGTAGGACATACTGTAGGACATACTGTAGGACATACCGTAGGACATATTGTAGGACATACTGTAGGACATACTGTAGGACATACTGTAGGACATACCGTAGGACATATTGTAGAACATACTGTAGGACATACTGTAGGACATACTGTAGTACATACTATAGGACATACCGTAGGACATACTGTAGGACATACTGTAGGACATACCGTAGGACATACTGTAGGACATACTGTAGGACATACCGTAGGACATACTGTAGGACATACTGTAGGACATACCGTAGGACATACTGTAGGACATACCGTAGGACATAATGTAGGACATACCGTAGGACATACTGTAGGACATACTGTAGGACATACTGTAGGACATACCGTAGGACATACCGTAGGACATACCGTAGGACATACTGTAGGACATACCGTAGGACATACCGTAGGACATACCGTAGGACATACCGTATTTAGGACATACTGTAGGACATACCGTAGAACCTACTGTAGGACATACCGTAGGACTTACTGTAGGACATATCGTAGGACATACTGTACGACATACCGTAGGACATACTGTAGGACATACTGTAGGACATATCGTAGGACATACCGTAGGACATATCGTAGGACATACTGTAGGACATACTGTAGGACATATTGTAGGACATACCGTAGGACATATTGTAGGACATACTGTAGGACATACCGTAGGACATTGTAGGACATATCGTAGGACATACTGTAGGACATACTGTAGGACATACTGTAGGACATCTAGGGATTTAATAATTTACTAATTATTAGATGAGAAAATGGACGAAAATCGATAGTATGTGATGAAAAATAAACAACAGTAAAAACAGATAAAAAATAATGAAAAGGACCTATCATGGGCAGTATATATCACATCACCACTGTTTCCCATTCCACACATATACTACACAGAACGTTTCAACATATAAATGTTTGAAAGCACCAGAATACAGAACATATAATGCTTTGTTGGACGTAAATGTACATGAACCTTATTATATATGAATACAAAATCATAAAAATAAACTCTCTTTTCCTGGTCATATTCCTGCCCAGAAACACCAAAATCGCGTCTTAAAGCAGTGCATTTTTGTCGGGCCCCAAATGGCAGCATTTTTATTCCTGTCCAAAATACCAAATCATGTCTTAAAGCAGTACATATTTTTCGGGCCCCAAATGGCAGCATTTTTATTCCTGTTCAAAAAGACCATAATCGCAGTACATTTTTTTCGGGCCCCAAAGAGCAGCAATTTTAAATAAACATGCTAAAAGTGATGTACATTGTGCAAGTCCGCCATCGCGGTCAAGTGGGTAAGATCGCTGACTTGTATCCCCCTGTAACATATCACCACTGATTGTCACGGGTTCGAGCCCCACCCAGATCGTGCCCTTTCTTGCGGAGGTTGGTGCACCGAGTACTGATTAATCACTCGAGTCTGCCCAGCAAAGGTGTTGTTAGGTAAACTGCCCGTCGCTCAAATGGACAACCGGTAGCGACGCAAAATAAACTTAAATAAAAAAACGACCAGTGTCGTAAAAACTACAATTACGTGATAACAACATTATTAAAGTGGAAGTCGCGATAGTAGCGCATTCGCTTAGGTGCGAACAGACCGGAGTTCGCGCCCATCTATAGCCGTTACGATTGTGTTCTTAGGCAATGCACTTAAATTTTGCGTTGCCTCTTCTCTCTCCTTCGTGGCGATGGATTCCATCAGGAATGAGGTCTCGAGAGTGATTAATATAAGTTGTAAGAACTTGGTTCGGAATCGAGCTAAGATAAATTTGCATAAAAATGTGTAGAAACAACACATTTTATTTCACTGATAAATATATTTCATTGGAAAGCATAGAATATAAATAATTATATTGTATTACAACCTTAATCTAGTAGCTAATTGTCTTATTAACCCATTCAACATCAAGTAACTGACATGGACTGGTCCGTGATATTTTTAGACCAATAAATTAATAACAAAATTACATTTGGATCAGTTCATTTATCAAAATGGGTAATTATTTTTCGAAAAATAGTTATATTACTTGAAAAAAGTGCAGATCCTGATGAACGGCTCGTCACGAGCCGGCTCATCTGGATCTACACTTTTTTGTAAGCCAATTTAGAGGTCTGTGGTGTTGAAAGGGTTAAATATTGTGAGTCCATTTGAACAGGAATATGACTGTAAAATCATTAACCCTTACTGTGATGGAAACGAGTATTTTCGTTCTAGCAATCAGCATAGAGCCAGATCAGTCGACACAGGACGTGCATAGAAAGTGTCATCTGGGCAGGTTATATGCTGTTTGCAATGCAGATAGTGGAGCTAAAACATTTGGCTGAATAGCAAACAACATAGAGCCAGATAGGTCGACACAGAGCGTGCATAGAAAGTGTCATCTGGGCAGGTTATATGCTGTTTGCTATGCAGATAGTGGAGCTAAAACATTTGGCTGAATAGCAAACAACATAGATCCTGATCAGTCGCGGCGTTACGGTTGATCTGGATCTATGTTGTTTGCACATTCCTTTCAATCCATTAGCCCGCATGATAAGGGCTTTAAACAAATATAATGCTATAAGTACGTTGCCGTTGCCATTTCCTTGTCACACAGACGGATTTGTAGTCCACTGGTTAACACAATATACTGGGGATCCAGGGATCTCAGGTTCGATCCCCCGTCTGACTCTAATAAAATTAACAGATCTCGTGTCGATGCTTTACACCGTGCACGTAAGAGATCCAGAGGAGATTCTGGAATGGGTCTCTGTCTGTATCATTTCAATATCATCCAAAACTCTAAAATAACGAATCTCTTCAGGAGGCGTCGCTCATATGGGCAACCGTAGCCTGGCTTCCAGTCTGTCGATTTTTAACTGTTTAGCTTCTTGCAAAATAACGAATCTCTTCTGGAGGCGTCGCTCATATGGGCAACCGTAGCCTGGCTTCCAGTCTGTCGATTTGTAACTGTTTAGCTTCTTGCAAAATAACGAATCTCTTCTGGAGGCGTCGCTCATATGGGCAACCGTAGCCTGGCTTCCAGTCTGTCGATTTTTAACTGTTTAGCTTCTTGCAAAATAACGAATCTCTTCTGGAGGCGTCGCTCATATGGGCAACCGTAGCCTGGCTTCCAGTCTGTCGATTTGTAACTGTTTAGCTTCTTGCAAAATAACGAATCTCTTCTGGAGGCGTCGCTCATATGGGCAACCGTAGCCTGGCTTCCAGTCTGTCGATTTTTAACTGTTTAGCTTCTTGCAAAATAACGAATCTCTTCTGGAGGCGTCGCTCATATGGGCAACCGTAGCCTGGGTTCCAGTCTGTCGATTTGTAACTGTTTAGCTTCTTGCAAAATAACGAATCTCTTCTGGAGGCGTCGCTCATATGGGCAGCCGTAGCCTGGCTTCCAGTCTGTCGATTTGTAACTGTTTAGCTTCTTGCAAAATAACGAATCTCTTCTGGAGGCGTCGCTCATATGGGCAACCGTAGCCTGGCTTCCAGTCTGTCGATTTTTAACTGTTTAGCTTCTTGCAAAATAACGAATCTCTTCTGGAGGCGTCGCTCATATGGGCAACCGTAGCCTGGCTTCCAGTCTGTCGATTTTTAACTGTTTAGCTTCTTGCAAAATAACGAATCTCTTCTGGAGGCGTCGCTCATATGGGCAACCGTAGCCTGGCTTCCAGTCTGTCGATTTTTAACTGTTTAGCTTCTTGCAAAATAACGAATCTCTTCTGGAGGCGTCGCTCATATGGGCAACCGTAGCCTGGCTTCCAGTCTGTCGATTTTTAACTGTTTAGCTTCTTGCAAAATAACGAATCTCTTCTGGAGGCGTCGCTCATATGGGCAACCGTAGCCTGGCTTCCAGTCTGTCGATTTTTAACTGTTTAGCTTCTTGCAAAATAACGTTGATATGATCAGAATCTCAATACGGCCCAATTAATAATCTCGGTGTTAATATATATTTATTTGACTGACCAGGCAAAATATATCGACCCCTGTTTCCAGGCTAGGGTAACCGGTAAATTCGTATCATGCTGGGTCTCGAACTCTAAATATTGTTTCGATAGCAAGTAGAGACATATGTCAAAGAACGTGTATGAATCTAGAAGTAACCGATGTAGCCCAATACGTCAATAGTGCATACTAAACATTGGTTGGTAGTATCGAACAGCGAATTTGCAATACGAATATTGAAATGGGCACATCAATATTAGATCGATCAATCTGTATCGATCGATATTCCTCTTTTGTCAAAAATTGATAAAAATCGCCAACATCGTTACAACTTTACAATGAGTGGCCTCGCTGGCTTTTCTATTACCTCCCTTGGCAGATAAAGTCTGATTTATCCCTAAATGCATAGCGGTCCAGTTAGTTGGAATCCTTTGTTTTTACCGTTGCTCCCTAACCAGATGTTGCGCTATGATAAATGTGATTTTATCCAAATCATGTTAATTAATTAATAATAATGTTTTTATCCATTGGATGTATTGTAGGATATTATACTGTCGATATAATTATAACAACAATGCGAAATGACAATGATGCTAATGAACAATTCACCACGCGTCTGTTATAAAACCCACATACGGGCTTTAAACAACGACTGGTTATTGACACATGTGTGCGCTACTAATGGAGTCAAGTACAAACCAATATAACGAGCATTGACGACATGCCCTCTAACTACTATGTGCTTGGTAATACATGTTTTTTACGTGTATTTATCGTCACTACCGGTTGCCCATATGAACGCCGCCTCCTGAAGAGATTAGTTATTTTAGATTTTGGAGGATAGTGCATGATACAGACAGAGACCCATTCCAGAATCTCCTCTCGTTCGTTTACGTGCACGGTGTAAAGTACCGACACGAGACCTCGGTTTAACGTCCCATCTGAAAAAATGTTAATTTTATTAGGGTCAGACGGGGGATCGAACCTGCGATCCCTGGATTACCAGTCCAGCGTGTTACCACTGGACTACATATCCGTCTATAGTATTTTGTGTTCCAGCTGATAGGCCTACTTGGCAAGCAAACTGATAATTAAGTAAGATAATTTAATTTCAGTTATCAGACAGAATAAGTATACGTTTCCACCTTTTAATCAACCTGTAATTCAGTTATATATAAAACAGCACACACACATACTGGCGTGATTTAGGCATGCTACAGTATAGGCAGAGTGAAGTTTCAGGTGAATGCTGTTTTCTAATGTTGTTAAAAATCACTTGTCACACAAACCATTTGTATCATGCGATGTGTTTTGTATGCTAAATCATGATGAATGCAAACAAATGATTTAACTACAGCATATGATAGTCTGCGTCCATCGCTCACCAATATGGTGCACGGGACACGTCACTTGTTACCACATGACTGATTACCACATGATTGTTTGATCAAGAAATGATAGGGATGATGTGAGCAAGTAGTTAAACGTTGTAGAAATTACCATGAGCACCACGATACGTAGTTACCCAAACTTGTCCTGTCTCTGTTGGTTTGGGTCAAATGTCACAGGGAAAGAAAACACGTGCAGCAGACCTGAAGCTCGAACCCGGAACATCTTTCGGCTGGGGGATTGCTCTACCGACTGGCTGACTACGTATTCCCACTTGTGATAAAGCTTGTGACAAAAGCATGGAACACATTAGAGTGTTCATGTGCTACTCCTGGGGAACTTGCATTGCGAGAGCACGTGCGCGTGCGCGTGCTGATCACGCGGTCTTAGATTCACTTCTCTCTGTGATTTCAGTAACCCTGTATATTGGCGCATACAATAATCCACATCCTTTGGTTTCTAACAAAATGTGAGCCGCAACTTGAAGTTGGAAATAAGTACAGACTGACTGTATACTCGGCAATCAATGTACAGATTATGGCAAAGGGTAACACGCCCATTTGTTTCTCTCTTTCCATTGGGTCATTTATATATTAATATGGGGATATATTTGACCTACATCTGGTTAATTGTCAAAGTAAACGTGTACGTGGGACATTCCAATACATATGAAGTTGTTGCTTCACGAATCGTGTCAATTTTAACCTCTAAACCGGAAGTGCGCATCATCGCCTTATCTGCATTGGCTCATCTTCATCCGCAAGCGCATCTTCCAAATCTCCCATCTTAGCTTTTCTTTTATGCGAAAGAACCAAAAATGCAATTCCTGCGGCGATATAGAATACGAAAACAATCCACGAGAGTACAAACGAGTATCCGTACTGGTACTGCGCACCTGCTGGAATCCGAGCCGGAAGGTTTGCCTCTCCATACTCCGTGGTTCGGATGAAGACTTCGTTCATGACGACCATACACGCAGCTGAAATAAAACGTGTATTAATCGATTAATTACAAATTATCAATTAATTCAACATGAACTGTACCCTGCACAAGAGACAGCTCTACATGACCTGGAGGTATGGAACGTGTGACTGGGGCAACACGTACATTGAACTGTTCCACTTTCCGGCGACACACAGGAAGGGAGCCCTTCCCATTTCCCCATGAATCGATCGTTTGAATAATTGACAATATATGTATATAACATATCTGTCCTAAAGGAGGATATGCCATTAATTTCCTCTGTTTTTATCTTGCATGATCATCCTTTTATATTTATTTATATCCTTTATGATCCACTAATCATAAATATTTGAAATCCCGACAGATTTCCTGTGGTATTTTCAATGGTTATGGTACTGTAAAAATTAATTAATTAATTAACATGATTAGGATAAAGTCACATTAATAAAATTCCAACATTTTGATAGGGAACAATAGTTAAAGCGGATCAATATACATTTAATAATATATCTAACTTGACGTATATCTGCCAAAAGGACGTTTTATTAGGAAAAAAACACCAATATCTCTCGTTGCGATTATTTGACTATTAACCCATTCAACCCCAAGTAACTCACATGGACTGGTGCGTGATATTTTCAGACCAATAAATTAATAAGAAAATTACCTTTGGACCAATTCATTTATCAACATGGGTAATTTTATCTAAAAATAGTAATAATTATTACTGGCAAAAAAGTGCAGATCCTGATGAGACGGCTCGTCACGAGCCGGCTCATCTGGATCTACACTTTTCATAAGCCTATTTAGAGGCCTTGTGGGGTTGAAAGGGTTAATTGACTATGTAGCTAAAATTACTTGTATACGATGTACTGTAATTGACGATTTTAAGTTTGACTTGTCCAAAGAAAAGAGTAATTCGAAATAATTCAGCAACATTTGCATGTACATGTATCATATAAAAGCAGAAATTGGAGCTGATATCGGTTTCGAACTGACAACTAAACATTCGTAAATATCAAAATCTCGAGTCGAGTCAAGCAATTGGTACACAATTCGGGTGATATTATTTCGGATATCGTAAAAGTAATTACTATAGCTATATTTCATGTGTGTGGTTCCCGGAGTATGGAAACGAATCAAAGCTATATGATAATACTTATGTGATTTACCTGTTTATCGGAAAAAGGAATATCCTGATAATGTGGGGAACAAAAACGATTTGAGAAGCTATATTGGCAAAGAGCGAAATCAATTCATTAGAGTTGCAGCGCCATTGAGAGATAATACATATTAATATGATAGCATACATATACTGTGTTTGGGTTATTTCGTTGTGTAAGGGGGGTGTTATAAAGTCGCACCAACACGGCAACAGTTTAGGTGAACGTCAACACGGTGTACTGAGAATCCAGGGATCGCAGGTTCGATCCCCCGTTTGACCCTAATAAACTTAACAGTCTTGCAGATGGGACTTTAAATAGAAATCTCGTGTCGGTGCTTTACACCGTGCACGTAAAAGAACCAGGATACTCTGGAATGGGTCTTCGTCTGTATCATACTAGCACTACATTCCAAAAATCTAAAATGACTAATCTCTTCAGGAGGCGTCGTTCATACGGGCAACCGGTAGCGACGATAAATAAACGTAAAATAAACACGCACACAGGTGTAACGTTATGTTGGGTCAATCAGCAGACCTATTTGTCAGAGCCTTTGTATTATTGTAACCACGTGACTTGCACCCTACCTCTTTTCTTCATGTAATATGAAATGTGTGATATCAAATGAGTGTGATTCTGGGAATTAGAAATATCGCGAGGATGGTATTATATCCGGCATTTTATTAGTGTGCTAGTTAGTACGTGTAAAATTACATGTCACGATCTAACTTATAATAAACGTGTCGTTCTCGTTAGAACAATTAAGACGGACATCCGGACTGGGATTGGAAAGATCGGTGCACAACGAAGTATTAACTACATCGCTATGAAAGACACATTCCTGCAAATTAGCAATCCCGCCTTGGAAATATCGTGTACATTTTTTATTGTCAGTTGTGTTTGTTTAGTGCTAAAAAGTCGAACCAACATCTTTTGTTATAAACGATGCTGTTTTCGGAGAATTCGGTCGATTTCCTTTTTATACTGAGTCAAAAAAGAAACGATACCAAACTAAAAATGACGTAAAACGAATAAAACCATAGAAAGGTTTAATATATTATTACGCATCAGTACCTGGTATCTTATTGCAACGTCAGCCAACCATAAACACAGGTAAATAAACACCCGATAATCCTGGAACGCCGAATTTCCGATTAGCACGTGCTCCTCAACAAAGACAACTTCCTACACATGTACAAATCGGAAAACCGGTTTATTGTACTGGTATTGCATTATCATCGAGGAAAAACACCTTACATACCCATTGTTACCTCTAACAAAATGCCTAGGCTAAACCGCAATCAGAGAATGCGTGCCATTGGCATGATTGACGGCGGTTTACGTCAGCGTGACGTCGCAAATCGACTCGGGGTTACGCGGATCACGATAACACGTCTACTTCGACGTTATCGAACACATGGATCGGTGGACGACCGTCCAAGATCTGGTCGACCACGTGTGACGACGCGTGAACAGGACCGTCACATTCGGACGTCACATTTACGTGACCGGTTCCTACCTGCTACGCACACAGCTGCCGTTACTCCTGGGATGACCAACAATCGCATCAGTGCACAAACAGTCAGGAACCGGCTCGGTGAACGTGGCATTCGTGCCTATCGGCCATACGTTGGACCCATCCTGACACGACGTCACCGTGACGTACGGCGGGAATGGACGACGGAACGTGCTCGCTGGACTCGGTTACAGTGGAATTCGGTGATGTTTAGCGATGAATCGCGGTTCTGTTTGCGTCGAGCGGATGGCAGAGAGCGGGTATATCGCAGACGCGGTGAACGTTACGCCGACGCATGTGTACGTCAGGTCGATCTGTTCGGGGGCGGAAGCGTTATGGCGTGGGGCGGTATCACCTTCGGCAGTCGCACTGAACTGTTAGTGGTGGACGGGAACCTAAACGCCCAGCGGTACTGTGATGAGATCCTTGCGCCAGTTGTTGTGCCGTTCTTTAACGCCAACAGAAACGTCACACTGTTCCAACAGGACAACGCCAGGTGTCATACTGCTCGGATTTCCACCACATTATTGGAGCAGAACAATATTGAAACCCTGCCGTGGCCTGCTTTGTCACCAGACTTGTCACCCATAGAACATTTGTGGGATACGTTAGACCGCCGCGCCAGACGACGTCAGCCGGTAACGTTAAACCAACTGAGGGATGTTTTGCGTCAGGAGTGGACACATATTGACCAGCAAGAGATTCAGACATTTTTCCGTTCGATGCGACGGCGGTGCATTGCAGTGAGAGACGCAAATGGTGCCCATACTCGGTATTGACGTATGTGTGAAAACTCCATTAGACCCCTGTCCGACGAATTACGTCATCACGCAGCAGACAGTTTCGGAGGCTCATTATGCTTTATGTGCTCCTCTTTCAAACATGTTGGACTATCATCTTATGAATTTTCAAAGAATTTTCTTAATAAATGTTGAAATTATAGACACATAAACACCAGGTATCGTTTCTTTTTTGACTCAGTATATTTGTGGAACAAGGAAAATGTTAGTAATATAGAAGTAAATATGGTTGTACAAAGAATATATGACCAATATCTACAGCAATGGTGCATGCAATTAAGTTCCTTTTCTAAATTGGAAAATTATAATATATTTAAGACTGAATTCACGCAAGACAAATATTTAAGTTGTGTTGATAATATGAACATCGGGCTGCATTATCTAGATTTCGATGTTCAGCCCATACATTGGCAATAGAAGAAGGAAGATTTCGAAACATTGAAAGAAATTTAAGAGTGTGCTCAAAATGTAACATGCATCAAGTAGAATCAGAGTATCATTTCTTATTAGTTTGTCCTTATTATAATGATATAAGAAATACATATTTACCTAGATATTATTGTTCATATTCCAACCATTAATACCTTTAGAACACTCATTTATTTAGCAACAGGTAGCAACAGGTAAAAGAAATGATATTAATTAACTAAATGAATGTTCCTACTTGTAAAATATTGATTTGTGAGACACTGAATACCAACTATATTTTTAAACAACAATATATTTCGTAAATGTTAATGCTATGCTTACTCACACCTTATATAATATCATGCTTTTCTGTAACTTTGTATGTAACCACCAATCATTTCTTGGCGATGGACATGTACATGTTTATGCCAATACAAACTTTGACTTGTTATAACGATAGCGATTCGTCTCACAGCCTTTGTTATAAACTGCGACTCTCCGGCTATTATTGGTTGAGGAAGACCCCGTTGCACACCCGAGCAGTACTTAAGGCACGGACGGTCACCGGCATACCACAAGCTGGATAGCTTCCTCACATGAAAGATGTAGATACCTCAATGGGGTTCGAGCTTACAGCGATGAGGATCATTGCTTTGAAGTCAATGACCGTACCCACTCGGCAGCGGAGACCCATAAGCAAAGGAAGACAGACCTCGATTATCAATAAGACAATGATTTTCTCAGTATCTAGTACTATTTAGGTACTATTTAGTTAGCCTCACTCTGTGGTTCTAGTTACCTCCTCTGACATTCGTCCACAGTTTTAAATAAGGTGAGTTAATGATGTGATAATAAAGTTCACGTCTTGCGTGATAATAACGTTCACCTATATTTTAGTCAGCCAATGGTAAGCAAACCTTTATAGTTATGACAACGCAGTGGTAACGTGTTCGCCTGGAGATTGTGCCCTTAGGCAAGCCACTTAAATTGCTTAAAACCTCTGTGCTACGCTCGCTCTCATGACGACGGATTCCATCAGGTATCGAGAGTGATTGAAATTTAAATGTAAGAACTTGTTCGCAATCGAGCTAAGATAGATTTGTATATAGTAACTGTTTACCCGTCATGAGGTGGAGCAATGCCGTCAATCGTTTGATGGTGTATCTGGGTCTGCGGACTGTATAGATAGCGAACACATGTACAAGGAACATCAGCATTAGAGTGATGACGCTGAATGCGCAGCCAGTACGCATGTAATCTGAAAGACAAATCGAAACTGAGGCTCAATGTAATTATCTATATATAGTAACATGTATATGTATAACGATGCTGAATGCGCAGCCAGTACGCATGTAATCTGAAAGACAAATCGAAACTGAGGCTCAATGTAATTATCTATATATAGTAACATGTATATGTATAAAGATGCTGAATGCGCAGCCAGTACGCATGTAATCTGAAAGACAAATCGAAACTGAGGCTCAATGTAATTATCTATATATAGTAACATGTATATGTATAGATATGCTGAATGCGCAGCCAGTACGCATGTAATCTGAAAGACAAATTGAATCTGAGACTCAATGTAATTATCTATATATAGTAACATGTACATGTATATATATGCTGAATGTACAACCAGTACGCATGTAATCTGAAAGTCAAATTGAAAGACACATAAACGAGCAACCAGTATACGTGTAATGCGTGATACACTTCTTGGAAGTAGATTTTAATTTGGTGTGTTCCATCTAACGATGTATTTATAGCATTTTGCATTTTAATTCTTAACCTTTATTCTTTTATGTTCTTAATATTTTTGATAACATTTTACATTGTTTTATTATTATTAGTATTATTTTTTAATTTGTTTATTGCTACCAAATTGATTGGTGTCCTTAATGTTGACTATTGTAATGTATGTTGTAAAATTGTCTTACTATGCTAAATTAATGTTAAGCACTTTTGAACGTATAATTTCTGTATGAAAAGAGTGCCATACAAATCTGGTATAATAATAATAATAATAATAATAATAATAATAATAATAATAATAATCTGAACACCAGATTGAAAGGCAAATATAAACGTTTAATGTAGTATCATTTTGCAACTACGGTCTATTAAGAAACATTTGTTATGGAATACATGCACACATTCTTCCCAGTTTTTCTTCAATGCATCGAAACAGATATATACAAACTTACCCAGAATTTGTCTGTCAAGTGCTTCGTCATAGATAATCTCCTTGGTTGAAGGAAAGAAGTCGTGAAACTCGCATCTCTCGCCTGAAAATACACACATATACAAACTATACAGTTGCATAGGTATGTAGACAATATAACAATGAATACTTATAACTTCTGTGTCTAATATTTCGTTCAGGTACCATATTCAACTGTTTACCCAAGCACTTCGGTCATGTTCTTTACAAACAGGTTTGACTGTATGCATGTAATATACCTTAAATATTATATAAATATTGCACTTCTAAGTGAGGAATATGAAACATATATCACCTCGAGAAGCATCAGCTGAGGTTAATATACGTGCATGCTTCGAGGGTGATATATTTCATATTGCCCACTGAGGAATGCAATATTTATTTTATTATATCGAACCCAGATACACATATTTATAAAGAAAACTGGCTGCATCAAACACCCAGGATTCGAGTTGACTTGTTTTAGTAAATCTATTTATATAATATGTAGGTATCTAGAAGCTGTTTTGTATGCATTTAAATAAGCGTCTATTAATTATGCTAGGCGCTTTGGTTTTAGCAATATCCCCATGAGCGTTTTACTGATTCAGACTGGAAGCAAAAGTCAGTCACTATTATCGAAACTATTAACCTGTCAACTGGTTAATATTATCTCGGAGGGGAATAGTAATAATAATGACTGTTGGCTATATGGGAATTTTGAATTGAGTCGTCACGTGAGGTATGTATTCCCATAGGAACCAATGAAAAACTCACCTTGACGTAATTGTTCCAGCGTTTCAGATTAGCAAGAATCTATTTTGTCATTATGTCCCCAAACTCGTCACTTGGCGCCAGTTACTGTTTCATTAAATTATTCGGCTGAACTTTATATATAAGGTTGAGCAAAGAACATAAAATAAAAATAGAGGAAACAATTGCATTGTTCAAAAACAAGCATACTACTTTCACGCTAACATGGAGACCGTTTCTGAACCACATTAATTAACTAATCTTTAAATGTTATAGTAGATATATATATATATATATATATATAGAGAGAGAGAGAAATCGTGTATCTACTATAACATTTGAAGATTAGTTAATTAATGTGGTTCAGAAACGGTCTCCATTTTAGCGTGAAAGTAGTATAATGCAATTGTTTCCTCTATATATATATATATATATATATATATATATATCTTCTCTCTCTCTCTCTCTCCCTCTTTCTCTTTCTCTCTCTTTCATATTTAATGTATCTGCGATTTAGCATGGAAATACTATATAAAATACATTAATTTATGTTAGTACATTGTATTGTTAACATATATTGATTTCGTATTTATGTATGTTGATAGAGAAATAAAAAATGGAATTAAAATAAAGAAGAAAAAGAACATACAGTTATAACGTAGGCTGATAAACTATAAACTATAATTACACACGTAATGTGATTATACATTTATTTGCCGTCGCTACCGATAGCCCATATGGTGTGACGGTGTTATTGATATAGTGGTCTCGGATTGGTTGAACAAGTGTAGGGAAACCCTTAAGAGTTATTGATACGTGAACTGATTGACTGAGTAGGTATTGTCACAAATAGTGAAAATGACTTCTAAATATTAAAATACAATATATGAGCTGCAATTTGGAATATTTTTGAACACAATGTATCTGTGTACTATTTGGTAACACCATTATAAATGCAGGTGTCAGTGCAACATTCACCACCAACTTACCTTACTTACTCAGAGTAGGGGGTGGGTGCCTTTAGTGGGAAATAAAAAAACGCAATTAGTCAACCCCATTGAAATTTGACATTTTCTTGTGGCTCAAAGGCCAGTCTGTTGAAAACTACTGTCTTTTGTGCCAAACTATTTTTGGGGAACATGTAATGGAACTGTGTGCTATAATGGTGGCCTATGGAAATTTCAATAGCTGTGTCTGACCATATGAGCGACGTGCCTCATGAAGATATTAGGATAGTGCAATGATACAGACAGAGACATTTTCCAGAGTACACAAGTTATAATCAACTTATCTACCGAAGCGGGTTACAACTCGGCCAGACGTTCCGATCTCCGGGGAGTTTGGTAAAGCAAGGCGACACAGAGGAAGTCACTATTCTGATAAATACACTGTTACTATTGGACGGCGAGTTTCAACATATATCTGTGAAGTTTTAATTTCTCGCTGGAAGTCTTCTTCTTCCGGAAGTACAATGAAATGTCATCTAATCTGATAAATGAATGATAGGGTAATGACAATTACGGATGTTCTGAACTGATGTAGAATAATAACGCACTTAGCGATATATTACATGGACAGTTGTAACACTAGTATCAGTTAGGGACATCTATGCAAACTCTGATTTCCCAATCGGGATATTTTGTGATTTATATGGCGGTTAATACTTCTCTCTTAATTGATTTTACAGACCATGATGTTTTTGCAGAATTGCAAAAAAAGAATTAAAGTATTTTCTGCGGACATTATTTATATTTACGCGAGTCATTAGTTAATTATGTTTAAATTTCAAGGCAAATTACCGCTTTCGCACTCAATTCGGTTTTAACTATTAATTAACAGGCTGTTCACATTGAGATTTAATACAGCTTTAGAATATTAAATCATACAATAATACAAATTAGAAGTACACATTACCAGGTACAAATAACAAGTACAAATACGAGACGGATCTGTAGTCCAGTGGTTAACACGATGGACTGTTAATCCAGGGATCGCAGGTTCCATCCCCCGTCTGACTCTAATAAAATTAACAGTCTTTTAGATAGGACTTTAAACCAGGTCTCGTGTCGGTGCTTTACACTGTGCACGTACACGAACCAGAGGAAATTCTTGAATCGGTCTCTATCTGTATCATTGCACTATCCTCCAAAATTCTAAAATGACTAATGACTTCAGGAGGCGGCGCTCACATGGGCAACCGGTAACGACGATAAATAAATGTAAAACACACACAAATACGAGTGTTCAGTTCAGTTTTTGTTGTACCTTCTTTTACTAGATAGTATTTTATTTTCATCATGCTAAAATAATACAGGTTATTACAATACACATAATTACAGCCATTTTATTAACATAACTCTGGTTTTTCGGGGAGGGCACTCGCTAATATTGGTTAAACTTATTGCCTTATTACTTATTACTTATTACCATTTGCTTCTAGATTTTATTCTCACAGTGAGAGCGCGATTTATATATCGTTTCTGTTAAAATATCTAGATATTTTTTTCTAATTCAAACTCATATTATTAATATCTGGAGTACCATTTTTGTACGTAGATTTTAAATCACTTTGCATCAAAAACCTAATGTTTGTTTTATTGCACCTTTAAAGTGGTTTCGCCACTTCTGATTAAACGATATCCTTAGTAGGTTGCTATGTGGCTTCAATCTTTCTGAATCTGAAGTTCCATGTTTTCTAGTGAGAACACTCCATATAGCGTTTACCATTTATTTAAGCCAACTCGACATGTTGAGGGAACACAACCACATGTTCTGTGTACATATGTATAGTGAAGTTAAGAGTGAGGGGAAACTCTTCATGTATCATACATTGGCTTTGCCTGCTGTACTTCATTAGTACACGTAGTACACGTAGTGTTGTTTTTGGCTGTATGTTTGTCTGTGTGCGTATAGGATAATAACCTGGGAACAGTGTCGCAAACTCTCCTTTTTCTTCTCGTAAGAATATGTCTAGGTTGCTACGGCTCTTACCAGGGTCTATCCTATTGTAGACTCGCTGGAGTTGTCTAGGGGGTTTCTTCGTTATTATATGTATTAATGATAACTCAACACAGTATTACATTTCTTCTATATAATATCTTGTTTAAATTGGCATCAGAAATATCCATATATATATAATCAGTGATCTATATATATATACATCGTATCATTAAAAGCTTATTTAACAATCCATTTGTGTGAGCCGACTATGCGCTTACACAGTATATTTAACATCCAATCTTTCTAATCCGTCATTACTCAATATCACTATAATCTAATCACTGTTTCTGATTAGATTAACTTTTAATCAACTTCTGGTATGGTTCGCCGAAACTCTATGTTTCTTCTGTGGCTGAACAATTTAATTATTCGACAAATCTTTATAAGTTATATTTCTTATAATGTCAATAATATCTAAGTATCATAAATACAGTTTATATGTTCTATATACTAGATTGAGATCACGACCTTTCTCGCTCCTGGAGTTAGGCTCTAGTGTGTCTGATCTATGTTAATAAAATCCATTTCTTATATACATAATTGAATCAGTGTATATATGATATAACAATTCCTAAAACATCTGTTATTCCTAAACATCTGTTATGTTATCTAATATTACACCATCAAACCAGTTCGGTGCCTTTGTATTACATAACTGGACACCTGCAACCACGGCCTGTTATCTAATATTACACCATCAAACCAGTTCGGTGCCTTTGTATTACATAACTGGACACCTGCAACCACGGCCTTGATAAACTGAGATTAGGCCTAACATCTTAAGTCATTTCCCGCGCGAAGCGAGATTGATAATTTTAGGCGCGAAAATAATAGCAGACGATTATGCATAAAACAAATATATATATATTACATGGTAAACATTTGGCCATATATAGAAACAGTTTAATGTATTTATATAATACATTACTATTTATATATAACAATAATAAATATTTCGTGCAAATTGGGGTTTTGCACAATCCTCCCTACCCGGGGAGAAGTTTGACATCGCCCGCTATCGGCCGATTTACAAATCTTCATTCCTTTGAATATACAGTAGAAAACAATCATAATATCAATACATCATATGTCCTAAAATAGCATTTCTTTCGCTAGGTACCAACATTCTAATCATAGAGGCAATAACTATTTACTGAACAACTGAAATAATACCAAGTACATTTACTAAGTCAAACATCACAGTCATTGAACTCTACTGAGAAAGTCTGCTAGAACATTTTGAGTCCCTTTGATATGTTTAATGGTCAGATTAAATTCTGAGAGACACAGTGCCCATCTTAAGAGGCGTTGATTGGACGTTTTCGACCTACTTAACCATACAAGGGGATTATGATCTGAATTAATTATTGTTTTGCTTGTGCTTACATATATGCGAAAATGTTCGATACCGGCCACTATAGCTAATAATTCCTTCTCTATTGTAGAGTAGTTTTTCTCTCGTGGAATAAGTTTTCGGGAATAAAATGCTACTGGGTGTGGTACTTGGTCAACGGTCTGAGTCAGTACAGCCGAAATTCCCAAATCGGAAGCATCAGTATAGAGTTCGAACTCTTGGTTAAAGTCAGGGGCCTTCAGTATGGGTTTATTGGTTAAAGCTTTCTTTAAGGATTCGAAAGCAAGTTGATGTTTATCGCTCCACTGAGTTATGATGTTCCCTGATCGCTTGCCCTTTAATAAGTCAGTCAGGGGAGCGGCGATCTCAGCGAACTGGGGAATGAATTTCCTGTAAAATCCTACTGATCCCAGATATCCTCGTAATTGTTTCTTGGTCTGTGGGGGAGAGATATTACTAATACACTCAACCTTGCTGGAAATTGGTTTGATTTTTCCCGACCCTAATTCATGTCCCAAGTACTTGACTGTTCCAGACCCAATTTTACACTTCTTCGGATTCAAAGTAACACCACTATCCTCTAGTCTATGAAATGTCCAATCCAAGTGATTTATGTGCTGTGACCATAAATTGGATCGAACAGCAATATCATCCAGATATGCGTCGGCAAATCTATCACGGATGGTTTCTGTCGGGGATTGAGCGATTATCTCGTTTATGGCCCTCTGGAAGGTAACTCCACCGTTTTTTAAACCAAATGGGAGAGTTAATGGTTCAAACAAGCCCCAGGGGGTTATGAACGCTGCAATTTCACTAGCTCGAGGGGTTAGCGGAATCTGCCAGTAACCTTTATTAAGATCTAAAATTGATATCAGACTCGAACCTGCGACCTGATCAATGAGATCGTCTAATCTCGGGATGGGGAAGGCTTCTCCTCGAGTCAGGTCATTAATTTTCCGATAATCAATACATGGTCGCCATTCTGAGTCTGATTTGCGTACCAATATTATGGGAGAGGCCCACTGGCTTCTGCTAGGGCGGATAATTCCTAACTCCAACATTTGATCTAGCTCAGTTTTTAATATTTGTTTCTTTTCTGGAGACATGCGGTAGTAAGGCTGGACTACGGGTGAAGCACCTTGCACATCAATATCATGGGTAACACCGTGGAAACGTCCCAGTTGTCCAGAGAATAAACGGGGGTAACGGTCAAATAACTGACTAATATCGTCCCTGTGGTCTGGGTTTAAATGACTGATATCCGGCCAGGTTTTCTTAGGTACAGATTCAAGAGGACTGCAAGGATCGAATTCTTTCTCAATGTCCGTAGGGGCTTGGTAATCTAATAGGGTAGGGTCTTGGGACTCATACACCGGACTACTATCAGCTAGAGCTGCACCCTCCTCCCTACCTGTCCAGGGCTTCAACTGGTTTACATGCATAACACGGTATTTTACTCTCTTATCAGGCATGTATATAATATAGGTATGCGACGCTACCTTTTCGTGTACCGGATACGGTCCCTGGAGGGCATTCTTCAGCTTATTACCTTTTAACGGTAATCGTACTAACACTAATTCACCACGCTGGAATACACGCATTTTCGCTTTCTTACTTCTGTCATACTTTGTTTTACGACCATCTGCGGCCTGTTGTGCATTCTCGCTGGCGTCACGTAACGCTTCAGCTAATCTATGACATAATTCTTGTACATAGTTATTTATGGGGATCCCTTCATCCCGCTCATTTCTAGCCCAGAGATCATAAGTGGAATCTAGATTATCTCTAGGTTCGCGCCCATATAGAAGGTAGAAGGGAGAATATCCTGTGCTAGAGTGCTCTGCACTTCTATATGCAAATAATAGCCAGGGTAGCATCTCATCCCAAGACGATAAAGAGTTCTCCCCAAGGATTCTAAGCATGGTTTTCAATGTACCATTATATTTCTCTATTGATCCGTTGGTTTGAGGCCTGTAACTCGTGCTAGTTAAGTGACGTATATCGTGCTCGGCTAGGAAGCGTGTGAATGTTTCAGCTATGAAAGCGCTTCCTCGGTCAGTCAACAGGGTCTGGGGTTTTCCATGTCGAGATATTATCTCGATCAGGGCTTTTTGTGCATTAACAGCTGTCGCTGCGGCGCATGGGAAAGATTCCGTATATTTAGTGGCATGATCAATAAAATTCAAGATATACTGGTTCCCATTTATAGTTTTCTTCATGGGTCCAACGAAATCAGCGGATATAAATTTGAATGGTTGGGATATAATGGGCAGGGGTTTCAATGGGGCTACAGTGGCTTTCTGTCCCTTACCCGCTCTCTGGCACGGCCCACAGCTATGGCAGAATCGTTTAACATCTGCGCGGATTCCCGGCCAAAAGAAGCGGCGCTTAATGCGCTTCAGGGTCTTACTAGGTCCCTGGTGTCCCGTACTTAAACTGTCATGGGCGAGTCCCGTTATATGATCACGGAATCCCCGTGGAACTACCACCTGATCATATATTTTCCAGGGTCGAACTTTGGACGTGTCTTGAGGTTGTTCTCTCCTCATAAGTAGTCGGGGTTCGAGCTGGATGTAATATCCTTGCCGAATAGGTGTTCCTTCTTGAGCCATTTCCCAGAGGGGTGCTAAGGTCGGGTCATTATTCTGTTCTTGCAATAATTTATCAGGACTCAAATCGTCAATAGAGGGAATATTTTGGGGTTTAACTGTACTGGCTTTCTCAGAGGGGGAATTGATCTCAATTGTATTCCGAAAAGGTAAGACATTGTGATTTGTATCGGTCGTGTTTTCTGAGTCTGGGTTGGACGTGACAATTTCATCAAACGGGATAATTTTCTTATTTGAGCGTGTAACCACGCCACAGGTAATCAAATCAGTGACAGGGGCAGTTTCACAGTCGTTACCTATTATAAGATCCACCCCCGCGGTGCATCTGTGTTTTAATACAGCCACCTTCAATGTTCCTTGGTATATTGGACAATCGACGCTAATCTTTGCTATCGGATAATTACCAGGGATATAATTGACACCGCGGATTGTTACCCGTTCACCTGTGTATTCTAAATGATCAGCGGTCTGATCAGTAGCCGACAATAAACTAATTGTCGCACCTGAATCTCTCAAATACGTCACTTGTGCGGTGTTATTATTTATGCGTGCTTGACCTGTATATTTGACAAGTAATGGATTTACCATCTCGGTATTTTCATATGAGTTCACTGGCTCATTGGTTATAAAGGCTGAACTATGAGTAGTGTTTGACACTTGGTGTCCGTTTGCTAGGTTTCTAGTACCCCTGTACCTAGGTGAATTGGGATCTGCCCAACACTATGTTCGTCCGTGGCCATTACGCCTACAATAACTACAATATTTTTCTATCCGGGGAGTTCTATGGGTAGCTTGGGAATTATCTATCCTAATATTGGGTCGATACATGGGTGATGGGATATATGGCCTTGGGGCTGGAGGTCGGTGTTCTGTATCTCTGGGTTTCACATTCGGATTTGAATTAATCCGTGTCCTGGGCGCTAATCTGCGGTGGAGGTTATATTCATCAGCCAGGGAAATACATTCCTGGAGAGTAGATGCTTTCTTATCCAGAATGAACAAATTAAGCTCATCACTTAGCTGGGAATCGAATCTATATCTCAAGAGCAGCTCGATCCAGTTGACCTCGCTCGGATCATTGTTCTCCGTCCATAGAGTCATTTGCTCCCTTAATTCCTTAATGAATTCGGAATATGTCTGCTGAGGTTTCTTTACCCAAGAGAAGAAATTCTTTCTATATACAGTGGGTGAGAGTCTATATTCATCCAAGATGGCGGCCTTGAGGGTATCGTAATTATTAGCGTCTTGGACAGGAAGAGTGGCATATATATTTCTGGCCTTGTCGGACAACTTGTCTATAATATGGCCCACCCATGTTTGTTTGGCGACCTGGCTAGCTTCGAACAGTCTCTCACATGTTGCGAAGAATTTATCTGGCCTCATAGTCTGGGTCCAAATAGGAACAGAAATGTTTGTCTTAGAGGGCCTATTATCTGTATGGAGGGGGTTATTTTGCTGAGATTCCTGATCTCTCTGGATTTCTCTCAGGCGAATCTCCATCTGCATTTTCTCCCTTTGCATTCTTTCCTCCCTGTCCCTTTCTTTCTCTTCTCTTTCCCCTCTTTGTTTTACTTCTTCCCTCTCTCTTTCTCTCTCTCTTTCTCTCTCTCTTTCTTCTCTTTGTTTTACTTCTTCCCTCTCTCTTTCTCTCTCTCTTTCTTCTCTTTGTTTTACTTCTTCCCTTTCTTTCTCATAAATCTCACCCTGACGTTCCAGATTTGCCTGATTAAAGAAGGGAAGTCTCATTAATTTGTCCCATATCTCATCACCTGTTGTCTGCAAGTCGGGGTGAACCGGCCCCTCAGTTTCCTTATTAGCACTCCTAGTTGTAGCCATTTTATTTTTTTATTTCCCAAAATTTTTAATCCCCAGAATGTATCTCCAAATGTATTATAGAATTGAGTTCAATAAAAGGAAGTAAATCACTAATATAATTTTAATGATAATATTAAGCCTCTATGAAAAGAAAACTGGTACTTACCGAAGTCTGTCTCGTCCGTTAATCCAATATATAATTTATCACATATTCAAAGTTTGCACATTTCCAATAATTTAATCCATTTCATTAATTTAATAATTCGTTGACGTCTTTCACTTATTTCCAAATTCTAACACTGTCTCGCATGCACTTCTGTTGTCCCACGTTAATTAATAGTCCCTTGTATTCTTCATGTATAAATCCTAGTGTCCTTCACAATATTCCATATATAAATTCTAGTGTCCTTCACAATATGTCACGATATGTCACCTCTTCTTTATTTCCAATCCCGGACGAGCGTCCCACTTGTCGCAAACTCTCCTTTTTCTTCTCGTAATAATATGTCTCGGTTGCTACGGCTCTTACCAGGGTCTATCCTATTGTAGACTCGCTGGAGTTGTCTAGGGGGTTTCTTCGTTATTATATGTATTAATGATAACTCAACACAGTATTACATTTCTTCTATAGAATATCTTGTTTAAATATATAATATCTTGTTTATATTGGCATCAGAAATATCCATATATATATATTCAGTGATCTATATATATATATACATCGTATCATTAAAAGCTTATTTAACAATCCATTTGTGTGAGCCGAATATGCGCTTACACAGTATATTTAACATCCAATCTTTCTAATCCGTCATTACTCAATATCACTATAATCTAATCACTGTTTCTGATTAGATTAACTTTTAATCAATTTCGATATGGTTCGCCGAAACTATATGTTTCTTCTGTGGCTGAACAATTTAATTATTCGACAAATCTTTATAAGTTATATTTCTTATAATGTCAATAATATCTAAGTATCATAAATACAGTTTATATGTTCTATATACTAGATTGAGATCACGAACTTTCTCGCTCCTGGAGTTAGGCTCTAGTGTGTCTGATTTATGTTAATAAAATCCATTTCTTATATACATAATTGAATCAGTGTATATATGATATAACAATTCCTAAAACATCTGTTATTCCTAAACATCTGTTATGTTATCTAATATTACACCATCAAACCAGTTCGGTGCCTTTGTATTACATAAATGGACATCTGCAACCACGGCCTTGTTATCTAATATTACACCATCAAACCAGTTCGGTGCCTTTGTATTACATAACTGGACACCTGCAACCACGGCCTTGATAAACTGAGATTAGGCCTAACATCTTAAGTCATTTCCCGCGCGACGCGAGATTGATAATTTTAGGCGCGAAAATAATAGCAGACGATTATGCATAATACAAATATATATATATTACATGGTAAACATTTGGCCATATATAGAAACAGTTTAATGTATTTATATAATACATTACTATTTATATATAACAATAATAAACATTTCGTGCAAATTGGGGGGGTGCACAGTTAAGTTATTCCTAAAATTCTACTCGGTCACGTTTTAAATTAAAGTTTAAACATTATTTATTTCAGAACGCTTGCGAAGCAAGTTCTAATAACTTAATATATTAATCACTCTCGTTGGCGCGGATAAAGCGTAAATGTGGTCATTCGTGTGACACGATACCGGAGAAAACCCACCTGTCCGATCTGGCAACCATCGTACCATCTCACATACTTCCCGGTCCGAGAATCGAACCCGGGTTGCATTGGTGAGAAGCGAGCGCGCTAACCACTGCGCTAATCGGTCACCTGTTCACTCTGATTACACAGGAAGATATAACATTAGCCGTAAAACACAAGCTGCTGGAAATAGGAGGGAAGGATAACATAGATGAGTTGATGGATTGCCCTACATCACTATGTACGTTTGCCATATATCGCATTATTTCTATCATTTGATATAAGGCAACCGTATTTGCATGTTTGTTGTTGTTGTTTTGGGGTGAGGATGGGAGGTGGTAGTGTAACAAAATGCTGCTCTAACTGTATATATGGTTCTGTTAATCTAGAGGTATATGTCGTATATATATATGCATATATGATACTGTTACATTATCTGTATGCATGGTACTCGTGAACGCGTAGTGGTAGCGCGTTCGCTTCATGTGCGAACAGTTCGCACCCATCTGTGCATAGCCGTTACGACACAAGGCCCCCGTATTTGAAATCTAAAAGTCCCGGATTCGATACTTGATATCCGTGTCTGAAATAATGCACGGGGTCGTCTTCCACATATATTGCGGGGTAGACCTCCACCAATATTGCACGGTGTCGTCCTCCACCAATATTGCACGGGGTCGTCCTCCACCAATTTTGCACGAGGTCGTCCTCCACCAATATTGCACAGGGTCGTCCTCCACCAATATTGCACGGGGTCGTCCTCCACCAATTTTGCACGGGGTCGTCCTCCACCAATAATGCACGGGGTCGTCATCCATCAATATTGCCCGGGGTCGCCCTCCACAAATATTGCCCGGGGTCGTCCTCCATCAATACTGCACGGGGTCCTTGGTTGTGATTACCTTCTTCCAGCGATTAACGGGTCCTTGTTAGAGCTATATCATCCACATGTGTTATCCTGCAGTAGCATAACACGGCTAAGATTATATCTTCAAATGTGTTCGTCACGTAAATGCATTCCCGGGCTGTTCCCCTATTGCCAGATTCACACAAAAAGCACGAGAGACCGAGTCTGTGTCGATGAGACGAACTATTGAATGAGCTACTGCCGTCCCGGGCTGAATTGTTCGTATGTGTGGAATCTACGGTCCTTGTGTTGTAGTATATGTATGTCAGTTGGGGAACTCGCTTGTTGTGGGGTACCGGGGCGGGTCGGGCTATAATTAAAAGATCCAAATTCACAATTTAAATTTTACGAACAGTTTAATTCTTATTTATTTAACCTGGTTCAGATTCTGGATTAGCGTAATGCAGCCAGAATATCGGGGTATATATTGGCTAGTGCTTGATTCGAACGCACACCTGACCGGATTGGGTAGCCACTGGGTGAGTTTTGAAACGCCCACCTATCCAGGTTGGGTAGCCAATGGGTGAATGTTGGAGCTTCAATGACCAGGAATGTCCATGACACGTATATTATTATCTAAATATGCTACAGAACAAACAATTAATGTTTATACTGCTTGACACTAATCTCCTGTCATCATATTGCACAGACGAGTAATATAGATGTTGCATAATAACTATCTAGTGTGAATGGCAGTACGTATCTGTGTAAAGATATGAAGTATTTGATGTGCTTAATTGTAACGAACAAAATTTCTAAATTATAAATGTATAAACTCTTCGAAATTTAGTAAGGTTGAACACGGTTACTTATTAGTTATGAAATTGAAGTCTCTATAAATAAATTGACTCCCTTATTGTATATACAAAATGTACATCTAATAGGAATGAACAAGCTATCAATTTGAGCTTGATAGCACTGCTACTGCGGGATGAGTACATGTCATGACGTGCACAATGTCACCTGGATAACCCAAATAATGTCATAGGTCTCCGACTTATTTGGAGGCATACGTCTTCTTTTAAACTTTATTTATTGTACAACGATTGCGAAGCAAATTTTAACAACTTATATTAATCACTCTCGTTGGCGCGGATGAAAGCGGTCATGTGGTCATTCGTGTGATAGGAAAGCGGAGTACACGGAGAAAACGCACCTGTCCGATCTGGCGACTACCGTACCATCTCACATACTACAGGTCCGAGGATCGAACACGGGTTGCATTGGTGAGAAGCAAGCGCAATAACCACTGCGTTAATCGGATATGTTTTATTATTTAGCTGACATGTGTTATTCGAAGCAATGTGCTTTAACAAAATACATTTCTGAAATACTGATCGCAGGGACGTCCGGGGTCTTGCAAGTCGGTGCGAATATAAATCCCCAAATCAAACATTGTTTTCATACAATGACACAGTAATAATAATGTACATACATTGTTGCTACTAAGAATCGTTGCAAGGACATATTAAGTCGTACCCGGACATCTAGACACAGTATTAGCCGTGCCACGACATATAGAACAGAACAGAACAGAACAGAACATATGTTTATTTTAAGACTTGTACATGGTACATCGTCATAAACATACAAATATACAATTACATATTGGTCACGTAATACAATAGATTTTACATTCATATATTCACATAAATCGATTGACATGTAGTATTATAATAATGATGATTCAATTTACGGAATAGAGGATGAACATAATTAATTGTTAGCAGTTACAATAGTACTTCTTAGTACAATGGCTTCTTTTATATATTTCGCCAAGTTTAATATATCAACTTTTTTGATCGAGGTTACCAGTTCAATAAATTTGAACATAGAGGGACGATACTGATGGTATCTTTTGATATATTTCTTTCTTATATCTTCAAAGCATGGACATATTAAAATGAAATGGTATTCGTCTTCAATATCCAAAGTGTTACAACATAAACAATATCTCTCATTACGTGGTATTCTGTTTTGACCATATCGTCCAGTTTGAATTCTTAATACATGTTATATAGATGCAGTATATGAAGTACCATGACACCTAGATGCAGTATATGATGTACCATGACATCTATATGCAGTATATGATGTACCACGACATCTAGATGCAGTATATGATGTACCACGACATCTAGATGCAGCATATGATGTACCACGACATCTAGATGCGGTATATGGTGTACCTCGACATATATATGCAGTATAAGATGTAGAATGACATCTAGACACATTATTAGCCGTAACATCACATCTAGACACAGTATTAGCCGTACCACGACACATATATGCAGTAGATGATGTACCATGACACCTAGATGCAGTATATGATGTACCACGACATCTAGATGCAGTATATGATGTACTACGATAATCTAGACCCCGTAATAGCCGTACCACGACACATATATGCAGTATAAGATGTACCACGACATTTAGATGCAATATCAGTCGTATCACGACATCTTGATGCAGTATCTGATGTACCACGACATCTAGATGCAGTATATCATGTACCACGACATGTAGATGCAATATCAGTCGTATCACGACATCTAGATGCAGTATCTGATATACAGCGACATATAGGTGCAGTATTAGCCGTATCACGACATCTAGACACAGTATTAGCCGTACCACGACATATAGACACAGTATTAGCCGTACCACGACATCTATATGCAGTGTTAGCCGTACCATGACATCTAGATACAGTATTAGCCATACCACGACATCTAGACACAGTATTAGCCATACCACGACATCTAGACACAGTATTAGCCGTACCATGAAACATAGACACAGTATTAGCCGTACCATGACATCTAGATGCAGTATTAGTCGTACCATGACATCCACAGACACAAGACACATTGTTTGCACTATTGTCATATAGTAAGTAATGTTTACTAAAGGCAACCAACGGAAATGAAACATGCATGCAGAATCATCGACGACGAGAAACTAGGTAAAACGACCAGATCACGGATATGCCCTTGTGATCCTGACCGGAAGACCTTATTCTATCAACAAATACTTTTTATTTCATGGAGATCGGTCAAATAACACCGTTTCATGTTTCATTTCCGTTGGTTGCCTTTAGTTAACATTACTTAATATATAACCATAGGCCAAAAATATGTTGTGCCTGTGATGACATCTATATGCAGTATTAGTCGTACAATGACATCTAGATACAGTAGTAGACGTACACTGACATCTAGAAACAGTATTTGACGTACCATGACATCTAAATGTAGTATTGAACGTACTGTGTCATCTAGACGTAGTATTTGATGTACATCGTCATCTAGATGCATTAGTAGTCGTACCACGATATCTAGATTCATTATTAGAGGTACCATGAAATCTAGATGTAGTATTTGACATACAACGACATCTAGATACAAAAGAACAAAATAAGCCGTACCATGACATACAGATACAGTATTTGACGTACCATGACATATATATATGTAGTATTTTACGTACCTCGACATCTAGATACAGTATTTCACGTACCATGACATCTAGATACAGTATTTGACTTACCATGACATCTAGATACAGTATTTGACTTACCATGACATATATATACAGTAATTGACTTACCATGACATACAGATACAGTATTTGACATACCATGACATATAGATACAGTAATTGACTTACCATGACATCTAGATACAGTATTTGACTTACCATAACATTATATATGTAGTATTTGACGTACAACGACATATCGATACAGTAATTGACTTACCATGACATCTATATACAGTATTTGACTTACCTTGTCATTATATATGTAGTATTTGACGTACCACGACATCTAGATACAGAATTTAACTTACCATGATATCTAGATACAGTATTTGACGTATCACGACATCTAAATACAGTATTTGACTTACTATGACATTATATATCTAGTATTTGACATACCATGACATTATACATGTACTATTTGACGTACCACGAAATCTACATACAGTATTTGACTTAACAGGACATCTAGATACAGTATTTGACATACCATGACATTATATATGTAGTATTTGACTTACCATGACATTATTTATGTACTATTTGACGTACCACGACATCTAGATACAGTATTTGACTTACCATGACATTATATATGCACTATTTGACGTACCACGACATCTATATAAAGTATTTTACTTACAATGACATCTAGATACAGTAATTGACTTACCATGATATCTAGATACAGTATTTGACTTACCATGACATCCAGATACAGAATTTGATATACCATGACATTATATATGTAGTATTTGACTTACTATGACATTATTTATGTACTATTTGACGTACCACGACATCTAGATACAGTATTTGACTTACCTTGACATTATATATGTACTATTTGACGTACCACGACATCGAGATACAGTATTTGACTTACCATGACATCTAGATACAGTATTTGACTTACCATGACATCTAGATACAGTATTTGACATATCATGACATCTAGATACAGTATTTGACTTACCATGACATCTAGATACAGTATTTGACTTACCATGACATCTAGATACAGTATTTGACTAACCATGACATTATATATGTACTAGTTGACGTACCACGACATCTAGATACAGTATTTGACTTACCATGACATCTAGATACAGTATTTGACGTAACACGACATCTAGATACAGTATTTGAACACCATGACATCTAGATGCAGTATATGATGTACCACGACATGTAGATGCAATATCAGTCGTATCACGAAATCTAGATGCAGTATATGATGTACCACTACATCTAGATGCAGCAACTGATGTACCACGACACCTATATGCAGTATTAGCCGTACCATGACATATATATGCAATATATCATGTACCACGACATGTAGATGCAATATCAGTCGTATCACGACATCTAGATGCAGTATCTGATATACAGTGATATATAGACACAGTATTAGCCGTACCACGACATCTAGACACAGTATTAGCCGTACCACGACATCTAGATGCAGTATTAGCCGTACCATGACATCTAGATACAGTATTAGCCATACCACGACATCTAGACACAGTATTAGCCATACCACGACATCTAGACACAGTATTAGCCGTACCATGAAACATAGACACAGTATTAGCCATACCACAACATCTAGACACAGTATTAGCCGTACCATGACATCTAGATGCAGTATTAGTCGTACCATGACATACACAGACACAAGACACATTGTTTGCACTATTGTCATATAGTAAGTAATGTTTATTAAAGGCAACCAACGGAAATGAAACATGCATGCAGAATCATCGATGACGAGAAACTAGGTAAAACGACCAGATCACGGATATGCCCTTGTGATCCTGACCGGAAGACCTTATTCTATCAACAAATACTTTTTATTTCATGGAGATCGGTCAAATAACACCGTTTCATGTTTCATTTCCGTTGGTTGCCTTTAGTTAACATTACTTAATATATAACCATAGGCCAAACATATGTTGTGCCTGTGATGACATCTATATGCAGTATTAGTGGTACCATGACATCTAGATACAGTATTAGAAGTACACTGACATCTAGATACAGTATTTGACGTACCATGACATCTAAATGTAGTATTGAACGTACTGTGTCATCTAGACGTAGTATTTGATGTACATCGTCATCTAGATGCATTAGTAGTCGTACCACGATATCTAGATTCATTATTAGAGGTACCATGAAATCTAGATGTAGTTTTTGACATACAACGACATCTAGATACAAACGTACAAAATTAGCCGTACAATGACATACAGATACAGTATTTGACGTACCATGACATATATATATGTAGGATTTGACGTACCTCGACATCTAGATACAGTATTTGACTTAACATGACATCTAGATACAGTATTTCACGTACCATGACATCTAGATACAGTATTTGACTTACCATGACGTCTAGATACAGTATTTGACTTACCATGACATTTAGATACAGTATTTGAGGTACTATGACATCTAGATACAGTATTTGACTTATCATGACGTAGAGATACAGTAATTGACTTACCATGACATATAGATACAGTATTTGACGTACCATAACATCTAGATACCGTATTTGACGTACCATGACATCTAGATACAATATTTGACTTACAATGACATATATATACAGTATTTGATTTATCATGCATCTAGATACAGTATTTGACTTACCATGACATATAGATACAGTAATTGACTTACCATGACATCTAGATACAGTATTTGACTTACCATAACATTTTATATGTAGTATTTGACGTACAACCACATATCGATACAGTAATTGACTTACCATGACATCTAGATACAGTATTTGACTTACCTTGTCATTATATATGTAGTATTTGACGTACCACGACATCTAGATACCGTATTTGACTTACCATGACATCTAGATACAGTATTTGACGTACCATGACATATAGATACAGTATTTGACTTACCATGACGTAGAGATACAGTAATTGACTTACCATGACATATATATATACATTATTTGATTTACCATGCATCTAGATACAGTATTTGACTTACCATGACATATAGATACAGTATTTGACTTACCATGACATCTGGATACAGTATTTGACGTACCATGACATCTAGATACAGTATTTGACTTACCATGACATCTAGATACAGTAATTGACGTGCCATGACATTATATATGTAGTATTTGACGTACCACGACATCTAGATACAGTATTTGACGTACCATGACATTATATATATAGTATTTGACGTACCACGACATCTAGATACAGTATTTGACTTACTATGACATTATATAAGTAGTATTTGACATACCATGACATTATACATGTACTATTTGACGTACCTCGACATCTAGATACAGTATTTGACTTACCATGACATATAGATACAGTATTTGACTTGCCATGACGTAGAGATACAGTAATTGACTTACCATGACATATATATACAGTATTTGATTTACCATGCATCTAGATACAGTATTTGACTTACCATGACATCTGGATACAGTATTTGACTTAACATGACATTTTATATGTATTATTTGACTTACCATGACATATAGATACAGTATTTGACTTACCATGACATCTAGATACAGTATTTGACTTACCATGACATTATATATGTAGTATTTGACGTACCACGACATATATATACAGTATTTGACTTACCATGACATCTATATACAGTATTTGACGTACCATGCCATCTACATACAGTATTCGACTTAACATTACATTATATATGTAGTATTTGACTTACCATGATATACAGATACAGTATTTGACGTACCATGACATATAGATACAGTAATTGACTTACCATGACATCTAGATACAGTATTTGACTTACCATAACATTATATATGTAGTATTTGACGTACAAAGACATATCGATACAGTATTTGACTTACCATAACATTATATATGTAGTATTTGACGTACAAAGACATAGCGATACAGTAATTGACTTATCATGACATCTAGATACAGTATTTGACTTACCTTGTCATTATATATGTAGTATTTGACGTACGACGACATCTAGATACCGTATTTGACTTACCATGACATCTAGATACAGTATTTGACTTACCATGACATCTAGATACTGTATTTGACGTACCATGACATTATATATGTTGTATATGACGTACCACGACATATCGATACAGTAATTGATTTACCATGACATCTAGATACAGTATTTGACTTACCTTGACATTTTATATGTAGTTTTTGACGTACTACGACATCTAGATACAGTATTTGACGTACAATGACATCTGGATACAGTATTTGACGTACCATGACATCTATATACAATATTTGACTTACCATGACATATATATACAGTATTTGATTTACCATGCATCTAGATACAGTATTTGACTTACCATGACATCTAGATACAGTATTTGACTTACCATGACATTATATATGTAGTGTTTGACTTACCCTGACATCTAGATACAGTATTTGACTTACCATGACATCTAGGTATTTGAAGTACCATGACATCTAGATACAGTATTTGACTTACCTTGTCATTATATATGTAGTATTTGACGTACCATGACATCTAGATACAGAATTTGACTTACCATGATATCTAGATACAGTATGTGACGTATCATGACATCTAGATTCAGAATTTGACGTACCATGACATAATATATATAGTATTTGACGTACCACGACATCTAGATACAGTATTTGACTTACTATGACATTATTTATGTAGTATTTGACATACCATGACATTATACATGTACTATTTGACGTACCACGACATCTAGATACAGTATTTGACTTACCATGACATCTAGATACAGAATTTGACATACCATGACATTATATATGTAGTATTTGACTTGCCATGACATTATATATGTACTATTTTACGTACCACGACATCTAGATACAGTATTTGACTTACCATGTCATCTAGATACAGTATTTGACTTACCTTGACATTATATATGTAGTATTTGACGTACCACGACATCTAGATATAGTATTTGACGTACCATGACATCTGGATACAGTATTTGACGTACCATGACATCTATATACAATATTTGACTTACCATGACATATATATACAGTATTTGATTTACCATGCATCTAGATACAGTATTTGACTTACCATGACATCTAGATACAGTATTTGACTTACCATGACATTATATATGTAGTGTTTGACTTACCCTGACATCTAGATACAGTATTTGACTTACCATGACATCTAGATACAGCATTTGAAGTACCATGACATCTAGATACAGTATTTGACTTACCTTGTCATTATATATGTAGTATTTGACGTACCATGACATATAGATACAGAATTTGACTTACCATGATATCTAGATACATTAAGTGACGTACCATGACATCTAGATTCAGAATTTGACGTACCATGACATAATATATATAGTATTTGACGTACCACGACATCTAGATACAGTATTTGACTTACTATGACATTATATATGTAGTATTTGACATACCATGACATTATACATGTACTATTTGACGTACCACGACATCTAGATACAGTATTTGACTTACCATGACATCTAGATACAGAATTTGACATACGATGACATTATATATGTAGTATTTGACTTGCCATGACATTATTTATGTACTATTTGACGTACCACCACATCTAGATACAGTATTTGACTTACCATGACATTATATATGTACTATTTGACGTACCACGACATCTAAATACAGTATTTGACTTACCATAATATCTAGATATAGTATTTGACTTACCATGACATCTAGATACAGAATTTGACATACAATGGCATTATATATGTAGTATTTGACTTACCATGACATTATTTATGTACTATTTGACGTACCACGACATCTAGATACAGTATTTGACTTACCATGACATTATATATGTACTATTTGACGTACCACGACATCTAGATAGAGTATTTGACATACCATGACATCTAGATACAGTATTTGACTTACCATGACATCTAGATACAGTATTTGACTTACCATGACATATATATACAGTTTTTGATTTACCATGCATCTAGATACAGTATTTGACTTACCATGACATCTAGATACAGTATTTGACTTAACATGACATTATATATGTAGTATTTGACTTACCATGACATCTATATACAGTATTTGACTTACCATGACATTATATATGTAGTATATGACGTACTACGACATATATATACAGTAGTTGACGTACCACGACATCTAGATACAGTATTTGACTTACCATGAAATCTAGATACAGTATTTGACTTACCATGACATCTAGATACAGTATTGGACGTTCCAAGACATTATATATGTACTATTTGACGTACCACGACATCTAGATAAAGTATTTGACTAACCACGACATCTATATACAGTATTTGACGTAACACGACATCTAGATACAGTATTTGACTTACCATGACATCTAGATACAGTATTTGGCGTACCATGACATTATATATGTAGTTTTTGACTTAACATGACATTATATATGTACTATTTGACGTACCACGACATCTAGATACAGTATTTGACTTACCATGACATCTAGATACAGTATTTGACTTACCATGTCATCTAGATACAGTATTTGACTTACCATGACATCTAGATACAGTATTTTACGTACCACGATATCTAGATACAGTATTTGACTTACCATGACATCTAGATACAGTATTTGACGTACCATGACATTATATATGTAGTATTTGACGTACCACGACATATCGATACAGTAATTGACTTACCATGACATCTTGATACAGTATTTGACGTAACACGACATCTAGATAAAGTATTTGACTTACCATGACATCTAGATACAGTATTTGACGTACAATGACATTATATATGTAGTTTTTGATTTACCATGACATTATATATGTACTATTTTACGTACCACGACATCTATATACAATATTTGACTTACCATGACATATATATACAGTATTTGATTTACCATGCATCTAGATACAGTATTTGACTTACCATGACATCTAGATACAGTATTTGACTTACCATGACATTATATATGTAGTGTTTGACTTACCCTGACATCTAGATACAGTATTTGACTTACCATGACATCTAGGTATTTGAAGTACCATGACATCTAGATACAGTATTTGACTTACCTTGTCATTATATATGTAGTATTTGACGTACCATGACATATAGATACAGAATTTGACTTACCATGATATCTAGATACAGTATGTGACGTACCATGACATCTAGATTCAGAATTTGACGTACCATGACATAATATATATAGTATTTGACGTACCACGACATCTAGATACAGTATTTGACTTACTATGACATTATATATGTAGTATTTGACATACCATGACATTATACATGTACTATTTGACGTACCACGACATCTAGATACAGTATTTGACTTACCATGACATCTAGATACAGAATTTGACATACCATGACATTATATATGTAGTATTTGACTTGCCATGACATTATATATGTACTATTTTACGTACTACGACATCTAGATACAGTATTTGACTTACCATGTCATCTAGATACAGTATTTGACTTACCATGTCATCTAGATACAGTATTTGACTTACTATGACATCTAGATACAGTATTTACGTACCACGACATCTAGATACTGTATTTGACTTACCATGACATCTAGATACAGTATTTGACGTACCCTGACATTATATATGTAGTATTTGACGTACCACGACATATCGATACAGTAATTGATTTACCATGACATCTAGATACAGAATTTGACTTACCTTGACATTATATATGTAGTATTTGACGTACCACGACATCTAGATATAGTATTTGACGTACCATGACATCTGGATACAGTATTTGACGTACCATGACATCTACATACAATATTTGACTTACCATGACATATATATACAGTATTTGATTTACCATGCATCTAGATACAGTATTTGACTTACCATGACATCTAGATACAGTATTTGACTTACCATGACATTATATATGTAGTGTTTGACTTACCCTGACATCTAGATACAGTATTTGACTTACCATGACATCTAGATACAGCATTTGAAGTACCATGACATCTAGATACAGTATTTGACTTACCATGTCATTATATATGTAGTATTTGACGTACCATGACATATAGATACAGAATTTGACTTACCATGATATCTAGATACATTAAGTGACGTACCATGACATCTAGATTCAGAATTTGACGTACCATGACATAATATATATAGTATTTGACGTACCACGACATCTAGATACAGTATTTGACTTACTATGACATTATATATGTAGTATTTGACATACCATGACATTATACATGTACTATTTGACGTACCACGACATCTAGATACAGTATTTGACTTACCATGACATCTAGATACAGAATTTGACATACGATGACATTATATATGTAGTATTTGACTTGCCATGACATTATTTATGTACTATTTGACGTACCACCACATCTAGATACAGTATTTGACTTACCATGACATTATATATGTACTATTTGACGTACCACGACATCTAGATAAAGTATTTGACTTACCATGACATCTAAATACAGTATTTGACTTACCATAATATCTAGATATAGTATTTGACTTACCATGACATCTAGATACAGAATTTGACATACAATGGCATTATATATGTAGTATTTGACTTACCATGACATTATTTATGTACTATTTGACGTACCACGACATCTAGATACAGTATTTGACTTACCATGACATTATATATGTACTATTTGACGTACCACGACATCTAGATACAGTATTTGACATACCATGACATCTAGATACAGTATTTGACTTACCATGACATCTAGATACAGTATTTGACTTACCATGACATATATATACAGTTTTTGATTTACCATGCATCTAGATACAGTATTTGACTTACCATGACATCTAGATACAGTATTTGACTTAACATGACATTATATATGTAGTATTTGACTTACCATGACATCTATATACAGTATTTGACTTACCATGACATTATATATGTAGTATATGACGTACTACGACATATATATACAGTAGTTGACGTACCACGACATCTAGATACAGTATTTGACTTACCATGACATCTAGATACAGTATTTGACTTACCATGACATCTAGATACAGTATTTGACGTGCCATGACATTATATATACTATTTGACGTACCACGACATCTAGATAAAGTATTT